>CAWUFW010012284.1:0-110000 GCA_963921515.1 Calotriton arnoldi
ACGATGGCGGGCGGAAGCACTACCGCCGTGCTGGCGGATGCAAAAACCACCAGTTACCGCCGGCACGCAGCAGTCCACACGCCCGCCCAATTACGATGCGAAAAGCAGGCCAAACACCGCCGGCAAGCCAGCAACACCGTCCGCCATCAAAGTGCGCCCGCACACGTAGCGGCGCAGCACAACTGACACACACCGTCCGACGAAACACGTCCCGCCCGGCGCATAAATTACGATGCCGCAAACAAACGGCTCCCACGGCAAAGAGACACCGCACGTGAAAGAGAGGCGGAAACACGGACGCAGAGCACGGACAACGAAGAAGCGGCACCCCGGGCATGAATCCAGCACTGCAGGCCCTTCCCATGCTTCTGCTGATGCACCACCAAGGACGCAACGTACCGCGGAGACGCAGGTAGGCACACACACAACAAGTGCACGCAAACAGCGCACACAGTGCAAGGGCGGAAAAAGCGGACAACCCCCACCAGCGCGTGCACACTACACATCCACCATTGCATCCACATATGACACACAGGCCAAATCCTAACATCGCGGAACACATGTGTACACACCACCTGGGACTAGGAACCAACCACCCCGTCACGGCCACAAAGCGCCGATGACGCCGCCACACATGCGCACAACGCAGAGGCCAACCGCAGCGCCATGCATGCGTCGCACACAGACACAGGGACACAACCAAGCAGCACACACACCAGCCCCACCCCGAACGCACATGACACGTGACAGGCCTGCCACAGACATGTCCCCAACGCCCAATTCACGGACAACACCCAACGCCACACAACCGACGCACACATGTCAGTGAAGTCACGCAACAGCAGGACACACCCCAGTGTAACAAACATGGCGAAGCACACAGCGGCGGCAACACCAACTAGGAGAAGCAGGGCCCCTTCGGGAAGAGGAACGCCAGTACCACACTGAAAAACCCATACCACCCTGCACATATGAACAAGACACATGAAACGGAACACCAAAGAGCCCGGTGACCGACAACAGGTGGCCCAAGAATTACATCCACACACAAGGCCCAACGCAGAGCGGAAAGGCAGCCTGCCGCCCACACAAGGGAGAGCAGACAGCACTGAATGACCTTCCATTCCAACACCGAAACCACAGCCCTACGACAGAAGCCGGTGAATACAGCCATTGTCCAAGAATAGACCAACACAGGCATGCCGAGGAGACCGACCACAGGGCAGATAGCGCATATCACAGAAGCACACAACGGACGGGGAAGAAAGAAGAAAACACTCCCCCATGTCGGCCACATGCAAGTTAATTGGAAGGAGTCACACAGCACTGACCTTGAACTGTCTGAGAAGCATGTGGGAAGAGGGCCCGTGTCCTCCAAACAAGCCAACAGAACACAAGTCCTGTCTCCCCACGACTACACAGAGCTCACAGCAACCCCGGAGTGTGCACATTGCAGACTGCACACACAGCCGGAGCACGCCACCACAACGCACCGCTGCGAAATGGCAACCGCAACACACCTACCCAACTACGCCGAAGAGCTCAAGCTGTACCAAACCAGCACGATACATACATTGGGATGCGATCTCCTGTCCCTGCTGAACGTAAGTTACCGACTGACTTACCGCATCACATTGTTCAGCTGCGTCATGCCCGTCTTCTACTGTCGGAGGTGTCCCTACCAGCATCCCGTCGAGATATGCCTCTCCAACCCGGCATGTCTGAAGGCGGACCTGCTACCACTACTCCTCCCTCTGGACGCACACGACAGGGCCTGCTCTGCCTATGGGGGCATGGCGTATGTGGCCAACATCGCACGCGCACTGAAATGGAACCACTGTGCCTCCACACGACGGATCATCGAGAACAGCTACATCGAATGTCACCCAGCATGCCCCATCATGGTCCTCCAAGGGACAACCTACGAACAACACCTTGACAGCCACCATCCGCTTCATTGGCTGGCAAACATGTACACCACCAATGACATGGAAGCCCTGCTGGACGGCATCGCATACCTGACAACCTGTAAATACGTCGGACCACAACGCAGGTTCCCCGAGTGACCTATGAAGTCCAACCCCGCACCCATGCTCAGCTTCCGCACGGACTGGCCAGTCACCACCACAACAGCCATACCAAACGACCGGCAACTGTAACCACACCATCAACGACATCGCCATGACATCGGATATGACCGGGACATGCACACTGTTCCCCATCACATCCAGGAACACCGCATGCATCGTGGGAGGCAGTGGCATGGGCTCTGTGCATCGCACCCACATAGACGGAACTGCACGAACAACCAGGACACGACATGGATCCAGCGCACATGGACACACACACCGCTCAGTGGACATGAATAGGTCGCCTGGAGTCTGTGGGTGCTGCACCCCTCCCACCCCCGCCCCGGGAATCCCATACCAGGACCTTTGCATGGACGACAAGTGCATACAACAACAACACGACCCCAGTGACTGTGACATGTCCAGTAACCACCACAGTGCAACAACAAGTGGCACGCCGCTGCATGCACGCAAGCACATGCCCTGATGTCATCTCACATGCACGCGTGCATGAGGAACAACCGCAGCAAACCTGTCACATGGAACTGAGATGGACTGTGCCCATGATGCCGAGCGGTCTGGTAGGCTACATGTATACCGTCTGTGTCAAAGTCCGCAGCTCCGCAGCTATACGTAAATGTACATTAGCACAGCCTTGGCCAAGCAGATGTAACCCCACACCCTATCCCATTTGTAATCATGCTCAGTATATCCTCAATATGTATTCCGCTGCCAGTAGTGTCCACTATACTGCATCACAGAGGACAGAAGACTCAATATAATGTTTGAAACCAGAACTGTCTCCGCTGACTCATTTCACAAGTACGAATGAGAGAGGATGAGAGTATGTGAAGTACACGGCAGTCGTGACATGACCATGTAGTCCACTGGTATTGGATGTCAACGCAAATGAGTAGCACTACTGTGGAAGACACACATGTGTCGTGTGAAGTCGTATGGACGCAGTGCTCAGGTGGGTGGGTGCGACGGGTAGATGCGCACATGCCAAGTTGGAGCACGCCGTGTTGGGAGGGCTCATGAACAGTACACCACCGCTTCCCTGGGCATTGTGAGAGGACACCTGTCGGGGGAGTGAACACGTGTGTGCACAGCAGCCGGGCACACGTACAAAGCGGTACCAGGCGCACCTCAGCCCACCCTCTGTGGACGAGCTGGATCCTGTTGTGCGCCCGCCATGCCCCTTGACAAGGCACACACAGCCCCAGTCGACCAGGTGTAACCCCAACATAGTCAATCCGCACAGGCGATACAGGGCACGGGATGGCAGTGGAGCATGGTGTGTGAGAGGTCTCCTCGCGCTCCTCCTGGTCATATCACGCAGGCAATAGAACCTCAACGTCCAGCATGGCAAAAAGTCAAATGGAAGTGTAGGGGGACGCACCACAGCACGAGCAGCACTGACGTCACGGGAGGTGGCTCGCACCATCCCATCCATTGCCCATCATACCAACCACGACACATGCCATTGCGACTAAGTGCAAGCGCGTGCGCCACCACCCCTGAGCCCTCCCCAGAGAGGCCAAAGAGTGAATGTGTGGGCCATCAGCCACAGACGGACGCGGCATGGCCGCAAGGGCAGCCACAGCCACTGGGTGTCGCAGGTGGCGGATCCGGAAGGCGAAGACTGTGATGCATAGTCCATGCAGGCCGGGTCTCCATTTGGGGCACCACGCAGGTGGACGGCGTCCCGCCACACATCATACCCTGAGACAGCCCACTCGTGCAACTGGACCCACACATACACTCCTTGCCCTCTCTGGTGCGAGCTTGGGGCTGCCTGTGCAAGCGCTAGCCTCGCAGGTGAGCATGCATATTGGGGGAGCGAGGGGAGGACATGAGGGCTGGGGCGAAGATGACTGTATCACTGTCAGTTAGTACAAGGGATGACCCAGATGTGGAAAGGAAGAGACGTGTCCCGTGTGTACTGCAACTAGTCGCCAATCCAACTACCCCCCATGTCCGGAATGTAAGCCCGCACCTAGGCCCGCCCATCCGCCACATCAAACATACCACCAGCACGACAACCTTCCCATTCGAAACACTGACTGGGGGTGGCGACCAGTGAACAATCATGTGTAGCCTACCCACGCGTACATGTGGGCCCTCCATGATCCATGTCACCTGCGGCAAAGACATGACATGCGCAATGAGGGAAGTGAGGAGAGCTGTCCGCCCCACGCGCAGAAGGTGCATCAGCTCCACAGACCCAGCAGCGAGTCCAGCAGGGGTCACATGTGCAGGGGCAGCTGTGCCTGGTGTGAAGGCACATGCATATAGACAGCACATCGACCAATGTGTAGTCTGCCCACATCCACAGTCCATCATCATGCGGACATAGGAATTGAACACAGGGCAACACATCTTAGCTGGTGCACCCACCGTGACCAACAATGCGCAATCATCGACGTACCCGCCCTGTGCATGGCCCCCCCAACGGAGGCACATCCAGTGCCACCATCCCACACACACAAGCCTTCCACGGAACATGCTGTGTCCAATGGTCAGTACAGAGTCAGCGCCCATCTGGTGGATCCTGAACAGGAGACACATGCACACACATGCCAGCTCCCACTATGTACGACTGCCACCTGGCACGTGCAATGTAACCTCTCACCTGTGACGTGTGACTGCAAGCACACAGCCGTCTTGGCATGGGGCTGTCAATGTGGACACCAGTCAATGTTTCGGGAGCTGTGATCCGTACAGTGCTGTACATAGGGTGCAGTGCTGACACCTACTACTGTCTCATATCCCCTCGTGCCACAGGTCCCACTTGTATTGGCCGCTCAGCCCGTGCCCACATCGTCGTCGTCGTGTGCCATACTCATCCAGCCTCGGAAGCAGTTCCATGCTCAGCAGACACTCATGTTGCCGTGGCATTGCCGCTTGACGAATATGCAGTCAGTCCCCATCAGCACGCCCCGCAAGTCATTGGGGCCTAGATCCCCATGTGCATGCACATGGCAGTGGTATGTCTCACTTGCCATTGCCATTGTTGGGAGACCTGTGTAAGTGTATTGTGGCCGTGCCGTCCCAGCTTGACAGCTGGGCTGTGGCTCATGTGCTTGCTCAGTCATGTCAGTGATGTGTATGCGAAATTGCTATGTGCCGTGTTGCTTTGACATGTGTCCTCTGCCATTTAACCCAGGCGGAGACCGAACATTGACCGCCCATACCAATTGCTGGCGGACATGGACGATACAGAGGTAATCAGGAAGTTTCGGCTGGACAGGCCAACTCTGCATCGACTGTGTGCCATGTTAGAGCCCCATCTCCGTCCCCGCAGGGTGTATCCGACTGCTGTCACCCCCACGGCTAAGGTGATGGCCGCCATGCATTTCTTCGCCACTGGGTCATTCCAGCACACAGTGGGCAGTGGAGGAGGGATGTCCCAGCCCATGTTCAGCAAGGTGCTGAGGGATGTACTGGCAGCCATGATGCTGTACCGGAACAGGTACATCAGATTCCCCAGGGCTCGTGAATTGGCGGCAGTGAAGGGTGCATTCTATGCCCTTGGCAGAATCCCACACGTCGTGGGAGCCATTGACTGCACTCATGTTGGCCTTGTTCCACCACAGGCCACTGAGCACCTGTACCGCAACAGGAAGCACACGCACTCCCTGAATGTGCAAGTGGTGTGCCTTGCGGACATGGTGATCACCCACGTGTGTGCAAAGTTTCCAGGCTCGGCCCATGACGCACACATAATGCGCAACAGCATCTTGCCACGACTGATGGCCAATCTGCAACAGGATCGTGGCTGTATTGTCGGTGAGTATGTGGAGTGGTGTAGCGTGCTGGTTGTGCGATGCTGTCCCCTGTCCAGTTGGAATAGCAACGGTTCTCTGTGTCCCTCACACCCAGGTGACTCTGCGTATCCGAATGGGGCATGGCTGCTCAGTCCATTGAGGAATCCTCGCACCCCAGCAGACGATCGATACAATGAGGCACATGGGAGGACCAGACGTGTGGTCGAGCGTACCTTTGGCCTCCTCAAGTCCAGGTTCAGGTGCCTGGACCGCACCGGGGGTGCACTGGCGTACTCCCCACAGAAGGTGTGCCAGATAGTGGTGGCGTGCTGCATGCTGCACAATCTGGCCATTCGGAAGCAGATCCCCCTCATTGTGGATGACGGAGATCAACCAGGGCCCCAGCCCGCAGACCAGGACAGCTCGAGTGAGGTGGACAGCGGAGAGGAGGAAGCTGGGAATGTGCGCCAGCAGCTCATCGCCCGCTACTTCACTTGACGGTGAGTGTCCATGTACGACGGATGATGTGTCTGTATCTATGCAGGTGTGTGTGTGCTGTGTCAGGGTGGCCGTATGTTCACTGCGTGCAGTGTGTCAACGCTCCATGGCCAGGGTAGTATGCCACTGTTGGTGGCTGTGGCATTGTGCCCTATTGCTCTGTGCGATGTGTGTACATTGCTTGTAGTTGTTGACATGTACTGTGTGATGGGTGTGTGACACACTCATTGAATGTGCTCCTGTTCTGTCTCCCACCCCTAGGTCCCTACAGGCCCTCCGGATTCCATTTCCATGCCACGCATCAGGTGCCTTTCCGCCCAAGGTGGCCGTTGTATTCCGTACAATAAAGACACAGGGCACAAACAGCAGTTAGTGAAAAAGGTGCATTTATTACAAACTGTGACATGTGATTGTGTGTAAGGTGATGACAAAAGTGGTGCGTGCAGTGACAATGAGCTGTCGGTCATGGCTGCGTGATGATCAGGGTGTACCCACTGGTTCTATGTCCATAGTCCAACACACACATGCCATCCAGATGGCTGTGTGGAGTGGGATCGTAGAGCAAGTCAATGCAGTGGCTGGTCAAGGAAGGCTGGCGGAAGGCTGGCTGGCTGCCTCACTTGCGACTGGAGCGTGCGAAGTCCTCCCGGGAGATCTGTTTCCTCTTCGGACGGCCCCTTCCACGTTTGGGAGGGGGGTGTGTGGTGGCGACCTGCTGGTGGTGGGTGAGGTGTGCTCACTGGCTGTGGACGCAGGGGAAGTGGACACTGCTGCCCGAGCCTGCGCCCTAGCAGGTGGTGGCGGAGGTGGTGTTGCTGGCCTTGCCTGTGACCCCACCGCCACCACCAGCTGGCCCATGAGGTCCACGAGTTGGTCCATACGGGACACGAATTGGCCCATATGGGCGTCCATGGACCTCAGCACCCCCAGCACCTCCCGCGTGTCAGTAGCAGACCTGGCCCATTGTCCTTGGGCCTCTTCATAGGCCCCAAGGACTCTGTCCATTTGAGGCAGGGCATGGCTCCCAGGGGAGGCTGGCGTTTCCCTGACCCTGCTCCTCCTACCAGTCCTGCTGCCACCGGCCTGCCCACTAGCCACATTGCTCACCACGGTCCTCGCTGTGGCTCCCAGGGTGGATCCAGTCGGCCGGGCCACCACCTGCGCTGGGGCTGGTGCCAGCGAAGACGTGGTGGTGGTGGAGGCGGTGGTGGTCGGTGCGGCGATGGTGGCGGTTGCGGCAGTGGTAGTGGCCGCAATGACCGTGGGTGTGGCCGCAACGACAGTGGCAGCAGGGGACTGGGACTGTTCAGCATCCCTGGATGATGGGTTGGTGGGTAGGAGGGGTCCTGGGGAGCGGCTGGGCCCTGCCACGCCAGATGGGCCAGCTTGGTGGTCCGTGTCCGAAGAGGTGGACAGATCCTCCAGATCCGTGTGTCCTCGTTGGGGGCTTGTAGGCTGGCTGTGCTGGCTGCTGTCTCCATCCCCAGCGTCCAGCAGTTCGTCACCTGTGGAGAGAATGAGATTTGTTATTGTGTTGCACCTGGCGAAGTATGTATTAGTCATCTGACATTGGCAGTTCGTGCAATCTCGTACATGGGTTTCCCGGAGGCGAGTGTGTGGCTGTGGCATCTGTAGGTGTGTGTGCTAGGCAATGGGACTGTGTGCTGTGCACATGTGGCATGGGACGGATTGGCCATGCCGATGGGTGTGTTGCTTTGCCCCTACTCATTGTGACTCTGGTGTATGCGGGCTCCTGGCCCATCCTGGGTCTGGTTTGTACTTTGCTTTTGGAGTTCAAATGGAACGCTTAGGAACGCATATGGCAACATGGGGGCCATGCCCCAGATTCGCATTTGGGAGGGTATATGCTTTTGGGGTACATGCTGTGAGCCATGGGTGCCGAACGTGACATGTGTTGTGGCAGCATGACAGTGCATGGTCTGAGGTGTGTGCATGCCTGACATGGCCTGCATATTTGCTGTCTGTTGTGGTTACTGGACATGGCATTGGACGCATCGTTATGAGTGAGTGATAGTTGTGTGCCAGCCAACGTATTGCAGTTGTCCCATCTCCTTGGTGTGCGTGCTGCCCTGTGCCATGTGCATCACTGCAGTGCTCGGGGGGGTGTGGCCCATGTTGTGTGTTGTTGCTCACAGTGTGTCATGCGCTTAATTGACTTCTGGCACATGGTTGGTCATGGGCATGTGTCTTAGCGTGACTGCTGTATGTGTGGCAGCTGTGCGGATGACATGCCTTTCATGAGACTGGGGCTGACGGATGGGATGGATGGTATGTTGTATGTGCATGGTGTGTCTGTGTGTTTGATGGGTTCAGTGGTGTTCGTGTGCATTTCTGTTGTTCCGCTCTGTTACGTCTAGTGTTGTTTGTCTTACATAGGCGTAGTTGTGGGGTGTGTGGTTGACAGGCAGTAGGGGCTACATGGACAGGACTTCAATGGTGTTTCGGTTGTGTGTGATGAGTTGCACAGTGGCTGCCGTGTGGGACTATATTCAGTGTGGCTTGTGCATGCAGACGTGGCTCCTTGGGTGTTGCTATGTCTGTGATGGGTCATGTGGGGTGTGAGTCTGCTGTTCATGTCCGTGTGCACATTGTTCACTTGTTCGTGACGGTGGGCGGTGCTGCGTGTCCGTGTGCTACGTGACATGTCCCATGTGTTGGTGGTGTTATGGTCCTCATGCCTCCAGTAATCCAGCCCTGTCCAGTTTCCCACCTGCAAGTTGTTCGTGCGTGCACTGTACTGGATGCCACATGGCTCTTAGCGGGGGGTGCTCCATGTTGCAGGTCTGTGGGGGTGGGGGGTGTAGTGGGTCGTGGGGGTGGCTGTACACCCACTGACACCGATTGCTGTGGACCGTGATGTATGCCTTTCGGCTGTCGTTGTGCACTGCGGTGGCTGACACGTGGGTGTGGGGTGTGGGGGATGCTCCTCCTTGCTGTGCTGTGGGACTGGGGCCTGGTGTGTGTTGTACTTGGGCTGTCCACCGTCCCACCCACTGCACTTTGTGTTCCTGCCACTTACCTGTTACTTGTCGGTTAGTGCAGCTGTGCCTGACACATGGGTGTGGGGAGTGCTCCACCTTGCTGGTCTGTGGGAGTGGGGGCCTGGTGGGTGTTGTACTTCAGCTGTCCACCGTCCCACCCACTGCACTTTGTGTTCCTGCCACTTACCTGTTACTTGTCGGTTAGTGCAGCTGTGGCGGACACATGGGTGTGGTGGGTGCTCGTTGTGGCGCTTCTGGCATATTTGGGGACCTGTTGGTGGTTACGTGGCTGGCTTAGTGTACACATGTCCCCACGCATCTTACAGTTGTTCGGTTTGGCCTGTGTGTGGTAGTGTCTGTTGCATGTGCGTGTGATGTGTTGTGTATTGTGTGCTGGACATGGGGGTGTTTGTCCCTGGGAGCTGTGGCATGGTGGTTGCGCATGTGTGTACATAGCGGTGTGCTGGTATACATTAGTTTGTACTTACCAGCCTCCACTCCCCCTGCTAATCCGGCGAGGATCTCCGGATGGATTACGACTCCCACCTTCTCCTCCCACGCTTTGAAGGTCTTAAAGAGCGCGGGATTCCCTCCGCCAGTGACGGCAGCCAGCTCTCTGTTTTTGCCCTCCTTCTTCTTGACCAGGCTCTTTACGTCATTCCAACGTTTGTTTATCTCGGTTCTGTTCCTGGGCAGGGTCCCGACTGCATTGACCTGGTCTACGATCCGGGTCCACATTCTGTTTCTGGTGGCTAGTGGTGTGTGCTGGACCATGTTCCCATAGATTTGTGGGTACACCTTGATGATCTCGTCGACCATGACCGTCAGCTCCATGGGCGTGAACTTGGGCATCCTTTGTGGTGCCATGGTGTTTGTGGTGCTGGTGCGGTGTGTGTTGTGTAATGTGCAGGGGGTTTGTGGTGCCGGTGTTTGGTGGTGGTGGTGGTGGTGGTGGTGTTTGGTGGTGGTGGTGGTGGTGGTGGTGGTTGTGATGTGTGCGTTTCTGTGGTGTGCTGCTGTCCTTGCTGTGTCACTGTGTCCTCTCCTCTCCTCTCTGGTTTGCAATGTAGCAAGGGGTTGTGGTCTGTGGGAGTGCTGCTTTTGTACTCACCTATGTGGGTGTGTCCTCATGGTCTGTTGTTTTCAGGTGTGTTGTGTCTGGGGTTCTGGCCTTTGTATTTTTTGTTTGTCCGGGGGTGTTTTCGGGATGTGTACTGTGCTTGTGTATTTGTGCGTGCCTTGCTGTGTGGACTTGTTGGCCATGTTGTGTGCTATTGGTTTTGTGTGCGGATGGTTTCTGTGCAGGTACGTGGGCGCCATGGCTTCTGCCGTGTCGATTCTCATCGGCGTTGTTTGCGCTGGCGGGCGGTATTTTTGTTGTTTTTCCGCGCTCATGGCGGTGCGATCGTAATTTCACGTGCGGTGTGTCGGCCGTGAGGGCGGGCGGTTTTGTGTTGTCGTGCGTGTTTCCGTCCGTGGCGGGCGGTTTGACTCCGACTCGGACGATGGCGGGCGGTATTTTGTATGATTTTTCCGCCGATGGCGGTTTTCAGTTTGTGTACTCATAATGGCGTGGTCGGTGTTCAGGCGGTGTGTGCGGGCGGATTTTTGCCGCTTCCATGCCTGGCGGAATTATTTACGCCGGGTATCGTAATGGGCCCCTTAGTGCTTCTTTGTCCCTGTGGCTGCGAAGGGCCTTGCTGTTCTGTTGCAGCCGAGGTTACACAATGTTGCAAAGACCCTGAAATGGCAGAGAGGAGGCATGCAACACACCTTAAGGGCCTGACGGAGAAAGGAAGGGGCCCAGCTCAGCCCTTCTGGATACCAGCTCAGCAGATTGCAAAAGAGAACGAGAGAGAAAAAATAGGAGTTTCTTTTTCTCTCTAACTGGCGAAAAAAAAAAAAAGAACATGCGACAACTTTAAATAGAAGCCTCTCCCTGCCTGGTAAATGTGGCCGGTTTTTCAAGGGAAGCAGATTGCACACAGGAAAAACAAGCATTTGCAATGCAATAGGACTCACATTACGCAAGACCTATTGCGTTGTAAGTAAGTCCGTTTTTATATAGCGCAGCTACTCACCCTTACGAGTCTCAAGGCGCTGGGGGCCGTCATGGAAATTAAGTGAGCTATTGCCCAGAGTCACATGGTGCTGAGCTGAGCTGCCGCCGGAGCCGGGGATCGAACCGTGAACCCTGTGCTCCGTTGCAAACGGGAGTGCGGGCAGGTGGGAGCAGGGGGGCGAGAAGGCACGGACAACAGGAGTGCGGAGGAGGGGGAAGAAGGCACAGGCAATGGGAGTGCGGGCGGGGAAGGGGGTGAAAAGGCACGGAAAAAAATAGGGGGATATTAGCAACAACTTGCGATAATTATCGCAAACCGCGCTTAGCGAGTTTTTTTTTATCGCCGCGTATCGCTGGATTTTATCGCGGAGATAACATGCTATTAGCAACGTTTATCTCCAATGCGATAAAATATCCAGCGATAGCGGCGAAATGCGTGAATATCGCTGGAAATCCAGCGATATTCACGCATTAACGCCATGGGGGACTTAGCCTGACAATCCACCTCCCATACAACAAACAGGTAAGTCATGTTTTTAGCAGGTGTTAAATTCTAGCAATATTCGAGCTTAGCGCGAATTTTTTTATCGCTTCGCCTGCGTTGCTAATAGGGGAAGTTGTGTTAGCGACTGTTTTCAGTCGCTTTTAGTTGGGAACGCCTACCTTGCATGTCATTAGCGATAATTATCGCTGGCATGCAAGGCGATGGGAAAACGGGCCGCTATCGCCAGAAAGCTGTCGCTAACGCCTGCTTGCTGATTGGGCGATTAAAAAATCGCTGCTTTAGCGGCAAAAAGTGCCGCTAAAGTGGCGATAAAGGCCTTGCTAATATGCCCCTAGGTGCTCTAAATAACCGTTTGTACAGTGTAACACTCGAAGTAAAGGGGCCAATAGCCATGGGAGGGTACAAATGACGACATGACATAATAAGGCGGGACTAACAAGCCTCATAATCAAGCAGAAGACAGAATTTACGAAGGACAAACACAGAAGCCAATGAAAAATATGGGCGGAGAGTGAGGGCAGCTTGTCTCCCATACTCTACTACTGCTTGCCTTGCAGAGCGAGCAGTGCATGTGCGCTGCTGCTAAAGCTCGAGCTAAAAATTTTGGGGCAGATTTACAAGCCCCTTGCGCCACTTTTGTGTCACTTTTAACATGGGAAAAGTGACACAAAAGTGGCGCAAGGGGCTTGTAAATCTGCCCCTTATTATTTTGATGCAAGGCCTGGCAGCAAATCCATACACTGCTACTGGCAGCTCGCTTCAGATATTTTGAACTTCCTACATTGTACAGTGAATGTCAGGTGACAACTGTCTTTTCATATAGACGATTAGACAATACTTCTGTGAACAGCAGTTATCATGCAGGGGTCTGTCCTTTGCCTTTGAAACTGTCAGCTTTTCGTCACGTGTTCAATCCAAGCAGTGGTGTCTCATTTAATTGATTTGCTCTTTTATAATACAAAAACATGTATTTCCTTTTGAAATCATTTAGTAACTTGGAAAGATTCGTGCTCTGCTTTTGGGTGCTCTCTGTAAACAAAAAAATATTGTTTCTAAAGTGGAAACATTTCTCCCAGTTAGTGCCTGCGCTGCAGACAACTCGGAAACAGTACGCATTGGTTTTCTCTCATTTTCCGAGGTGTGCTGTCTGCACCATTAACTTGAAGACATTCTGAATTAAGTATATGCACTTTAGAAAGTACTATTGCATAAAACAAGCACACAGGTTCAAGATATGACTTCTGGCAGTGGTGTCAGTGAACAGACAAAACTAAAGCTTAAATGCTGTCTGATTCTACAACTAATTGATATATACGCTTCTTTTGTGAAAAGTTTTCTAAAAATATAACGCAATCGCAATGTCACACACGTTTAGGCTTAATGATATCAATATTGATATATTTACAGGCATTAATGACTGATTATAAGCTGGAAAACTCAAAGAGTAAAGTGATAGCTTACTGTTGCCAATTAGCAAGCAAGATAGTCCAAGTGCAATAATAAACTTGCTTTTATTGCACACTAAAAAGTTATACACAGAGGCAGGCGTCTCTGTGTAGTTATAGGTAGGTAAGGGTTTCCATAGAAAGCACATTTTTGTTTTGACGTTTTCCTTAATACTTTGACTCAGTTTGATGAATTTTGATGAAACGTCCCCAAAATAAAGTTCATTCAGGTCCACTCCTCCCTGGACAGTTTCAGGGTGATCTTTATTGTGGGGACTGAAAAAAAGGGGGGGCACCAAAATACCTTTTCCCCATTCCATTTTTCTGGAGAAAATTAGACAATAATAGAAAAAAATTGGTTGAACAGAATTATACCAAATTTGACAGAGAGCTAGATCCTTACTCAAAAAGCTTGTTTTTTGTGATTTTGTTTAAATGTGTTCAGCCATTTTAGAGAAATTAAGGTTACAAAAAATATAGATATATTGACAGTTGGGCTTGAATTAAAAAAATCAAGCATTCTGGGGCATATTTACAAGCCCCTATCACCACCACAGCGTCACTTTCAGTGACGTTGTGATGGCGATAGGGGCCTCGCTTTATTTACAAGGCAGCGTTAAGCCACTTAACGTGGCTTAATGCTGACTTGTAAATAAGGCACCCTTTTAGCCTGCACTTAGCGTGAAAGTGGAGGGCAATAGGTGTTGCGGTGGGCGTTCCACCGCAACACCCATTGATTTTGACGCTACCTCCTATTTACAAGGGCAGCGTAAATAGGAGGCAGTGCCAAAATTAAGACCAGGGAAAACCTGGTCTTAAACATGCAAAACGGGTGGAAATGCTTTATTTCTCCACGTTTTTGCTGATTTCATGTGTGCTGCCTTGTGCAGCACACATAGAAACAGCAAATTGCCTATGATTGTTTATGTGCAGGAATGTCCCCCTTCCTGCATATAAATAATAATTTTTAAAAAATGCAGTTTTGCAACTTCTATGTGTGCTGCATTAATGAAATGCGAAATGACAGAGAAACGGACCGATGTCACTTATAGCGTGTAGTGGGGGAATCCTCCTCACATACACTACTTGCGTCAGGGAATTAATGTAGAAATCTGCTAAGGCCCAGTGGTTCCATAATTACTGAAAAGGAAACACAAAATCTCGTCCTTATTTCTATTCAAATGAGTTACCAAATCTCAGTTAATGCGTCTGTCTCCTGAAAATGGAGACAGACGCATTAACTGAGATTTTGAACCACTGGGCCTTAGCAGATTTCTACATTAATCCCCTGACGCAAGTAGTGTATGTGAGGAGGATTCCCCCGCTACATGCTATAAGTGACATCGGTCCGTTTCTCTGTCATTTCGGAGCCCTAGAAGCCCATCAACATTCAAATCCTCCATCCAGTCAAGGGTGGTTTCTGGTGCCCCCTTCTTAGTCCTGAGGAAGACCCCGGCGTAAGGACCCAAACAGCCTACTTACCTTTTGGGGTCGAAACGTCGACTACATCACTGCCCTCTGCCAGTTTGATCAACAGTGCTTGCTTCACTGTGATAGTGTATTGAAAACAATGGCTTTTTAAATGTCTCCATGATTATTGTATAGCCGAGTGAAGCCGGCTCTATTTGTAATGTATTTGATGTCACTACCTCTCTCTTTCACTTCCCCAATCCTCACAAAGCGCACCTTACTATTTCCCCCCTCTTTCCCCCACTTTGTGGGGCACTTGATATAATACGCTGTTCCAGATTTATTCTGATGCTCAATATGATTAAATAATATTGAACGCTTTACTTTATTGTTGTGTAATTTGAACTAATGCCGGCTGGCATTTAATTACGTATTTTTTCGAACTGTTAGACTGGGACCACTCCCTTTCTGTACTGTACTCTACCCAGGTCCCAGGACTCATCTGGGTTTACCCTTTTGTGTAACACCAATAGAACAGGGCCAAGTAGTACTGTTGTAGACTACAAGTATGAGCGCCACAATGATAAATGCCCCAAAAATCTGACAGTGTAGGACACTGGACTCAAATCTGTGTATTTTCCTTCCTGTATGTTTTTTTGTTTAGTTTTCTTGCCAAATGTACAATTAATCACGTCATGTAATGTTTTTTGTCTATATATGTCTTGTCCCCAATGAAATGTACAATGTTTGTATATGTTTACAAGTGTCCTTTCAACAAAACAAAATGAACTGAAAAAGAGGACTCTTTGTTGATTTGTGATGTAATATAGTCCAGTGTACACGTTTGAACAACTGATTAAGTAAAAACCTGCTAAATCACAGATGCTTGAAAAAACAATAATTCAGTTTCTTCAATAGAAAATATTTGATTGATGGTCTTGGAGGTACCTCTTTATGACAAAGCCTGTAAATGACTGTGCACTACAACACACTGCTTTAGTTACATTAAAAAGTCACCCCCCTCATGTCCACTAAAGCTAGATGGGTTGTGAAAGTTTGCCGTTCAAAAAATTGGAATGTGGTTCTAAAAAGTTTGGAAACCCCTGTCTTAAGGTATGATCATTGTTTTTATTGATGTGGTGACCACTTGACAAAGCTGGTTGGACTGCCTTATATCTAATGTGACTGAAACAGTTAAAGTGATGTTACATTAAAAAAAGCTCAGAAATGTACAATTTACTGAAAAATCCAAAAGTTAAAGGGACCTTTGTTTTTGAAAGAGGTGCGAAGGTTTTTTAATGTAAAGTAAGACCTAACTATGATGTCCCTTTAAAGGTTTTTTTCCGATAAAAAATCAAATATATATATACTGGACAGTTATAGTTCGGCCCACTGTTCCATAGAAAAATCTTTTTGTGTGTTGCTAATAACTTTGGCCCCCTTTAACGAATCTACATGAAACTTCTCAAAAAGGCACTACCTTTTGGCTAGTTTGTGCATGGAAAGTTTTGGGGTCAATCAATCAATCAATCAATCAATCAGGCGTTTGTTAAGCGCGACTACTCACCCGTAAGGGTCTCAAGGCGCTGGGGGTAGGGGGGGTGCAGGTTCCAGTCCATCAAGGAGGGGGTCTGTCGAAGAGCCAGGTTTTGAGGTTTCTTGCGAAGATGGGAAGCGATGTTGTCTGTCGGAGGTGGAGCGGAAGGGCGTTCCAGGCTCTGGCCGTGAGGAAGGAGAAGGAGCGGCCTCCCGATCTGGTCTTTCTGGTGCAGGGTACCACGGCGTAGGAGAGCTGGGCTGATCGTAGGGTCCTTTGGGGTGCGTGGAAATTGAGTCGGCTGTTCAGGTATGCTGGTCCGGTGTCATGGAGGGCCTTGTGTGCGTGGGTGAGCATCTTGAAGGTGACTCTGGCCTCGATGGGGAGCCAGTGGAGTGTGCACAGGTGCTGAGAGATGTGGCAGTGTCTTGGCAGGTTGAGGACCAGTCTTGCGGCGGCGTTCTGGATGTTCTGTAGCTAGCGGGTGAGGTTTTTGTTTATTCCAGCGTAGAGTGCGTTGCCGTAGTAGAGTCTGATGGTGACCAGGGCATGAGTGACGGTCTTTCTGTGTTCGAGGGAGATCCATTTGAAGGTCTTACGTAGGAGGCGGAGCTTATGGAAGCAGGAGGACGAGACGGAGTTGATCTGGCGGTCCATTTTGAGCTCAGAGTCCAGGATGATTCCCAGGTTGCGTGCGTGGTCCGTGGGGGAGGGTGGGTTTCCGAGGGCGGGGGGCCACCAGGTGTCGTTCCAGGCATCGGGGTTTGGGCCCATGATGAGTACTTCTGTCTTGTTGGTGTTTAGTTGTAGGCAGCTGTTTTTCATCCATTTGACGACGGCTTCCATGCCTTCTTGAAAGTTGTGTCTGGCGGTGTTAGGTTCGTTGGATAGGGAGAGGATGAGTTGGGTGTCGTCTGCGTATGACACGATGTTGAGTCCGTAGGTTCTGACGATGGGGGCGAGTAGATCCATTTAGACGTTGAAGAGCGTAGGGCTGAGGGAGGACCCCTGAGGGACTCCGCAGGTGGTTGGTGTAGGGTACGAGAGGAAAGGGGGAGTCTGACCCGCTGCGTTCTGCCGGAGAAGAAGGAGCGGATCCATTCGAGGGCCTTGTCCTGGATCCCTGTGTCGAGGAGTCTGCGTATTAGGGGTGCGGTGAGAGACTGTGTCGAACGCCACTGAGAGGTCGAGGAGGATGAGGGCTACTGTTTCTCCTATGTCCAGTAGGGTGCGGATGTCGTCTGTTGCGGCGAGGAGGGCGGTTTCCGTACTGTGGTTTTTTCTGAAGCCGGATTGGGAGGAGTCGAGGATGTTGTGCTCTTCGATGAATGTGGCGAGTTCCGTGATCCGTGAAGAGGGGGCTGAGAAAAAAGGGGGTCCTAAAAGTCAAAATCCACGTTCATTTTCCGTAGACTTCTTTATGCAGGGCCACAGCAAAAACTGTTGAATGGAATTACACCAAATTTGGTGAGAAGCCAGATCTTGGTTCGCAGATTGCACTTTTTGTGATTTGGTGTACAACGTTCAGTAGTTTTTGAGCAATTAAGGTTAAAAAATATTAGTATATCTAGATGATTGGGTTCAAGGGAGTCTCACGAGAGTCCCTCAAACCCAATTTTAAAATATAGAGCGCTCTGATTGCCCAGGTAGCATTTTTTCCTTTGGACCATCTCGCTCTTGTGGGAGTCAGACTCTGCAGGAGCAAGCCCTCTGATTGACCTAAGGTTACAGGGACGTTAGTTAGGCTGATATTTCACTCATACAAAACCAGAGGAATTCAGCAGTTATAGTTAGCTGAGCTAACTATAACTCGCCCTTGCAATGCAATGCTTATGACCTCACATATTACATCATTCATGACATGGTCGGTGACATCACTGATGACATCTCAGATGACATCACTTATGACATCACTGATGACATCATCCAGTGACTGTGAGTGTTTCTAAAAAGTTTATGAGTGTTAAATATATATACACCAAGGTGTATTGATGAATCAGTGGGTGTATGAGTGCCTGTATGGATGATTTAGTTGGTGCCTGACTGACTGTATAAGTGAGTGAATATACGCATCTCAGTGAATGTATGGGTGAGTGACTAATTTGTGTGTATGTCTGTATCAGTCTGTCAGTTGGTGTGTAAGGGGCTGCATGGGTTGGTGAGTAGGTACATGAGTGACTGTATGGGTTATTGATTGGTTTTCTGAGTACCTGTATGGATGTATGAGTGTCTGTGTGGGTGGGTGAGCGGGTGTGTGACTCTCTGCATGGATGAGTGAGTGGGTGAATCAGCGGCTATATGGGTTTGTGAGTCCGTCTGAGAGGGGCTGTATGGGTAGAGAGTGTGCGTATGGCTGTGTTGGTGAGTGAATGCATGTGTCAGTGGTATATGGGTGAGTAACTGCATATGTGAAATGCAGTATAGGTGAGTGTTGGAGTATATAAGTGATTGCATGGGTTAATGTGCGCTTGTGTCAGTGACTGTATAGGTGAGTAAGTATGTCTAAGTATCTGTATCAATAAGTGAGTTGATATGTATATAACCATGTATGTGAATAAGTGGCTGTGTGATTGACTCTATGGGTAAGTGACTAGGCGTGTGAGTAGCTCTATGGGTGACTGAGAGTGTGTGAGTGGCTGTGTGGCTATATGAGTATATATATCAGTGGCTTTATTAGTGAGTGAGTTGGTGTACAAGTTGTTCTATGGGTGACTGAGCGGATGTGTGTGTATACCTATGAATCAGTGAATGGGTATGTAAGTATCGGTATGGGTGTGTCAATGGTTTCAAAAATGGTAGTGTGAAAGTTGGCGTGGGTGTATGAAAGGTTACATGGGGGTGTAAGTGGGTCTGTCAGAGATTCTGTGGATGATGTCATTTGAGATATCAGTGATGTCACTGAGCATGTCATGAGTGATGTAATATGTGAGGTCATAAGCAGTGCATTGCCGGGTGCGAGTTTTAGTTAGCTTAGCTAACTATAACTGCTGAATTTCTCTGGTTTTCTACAAGTGAAATATCAGCCTAACTATAACATGCCCGAACCTTTGGTTTTTTCAGTGAATATATAAGGTTTTTTTAATCCTATTTTCTAACTATAACAGCCCTGTAACCTTTGGTTTTTAAGTGAATTGCTCAGGTTTTTTAAATGCTAATTATAAACTATAAACTATGACTTACCTGTAACCACTGTTCCCTGGAAGGTGCACTCGCACGCACGCACTGAAGTCACCCCGAGCGCGCAGTGTCCCATATGTAGCACACACACACAGCACATCCCGCGAGACCGTTTGCGCCGCCGCTTTTAAAACGCGAGAGGCATGAAAAATTGTCATTTCCTGGTTGCGGGAGGCAGATGAAGAGACAACGGTGAAGATGAGAACATGAGGGAGAGGCAGGTAAGTGTCTCCCTTACAGCCTGTGGGGTTAGGAAGGGATCGCGTTCACTAGCAAGTGGCTCCTGCACTTGCTGCATTTCTTTTCTTAATAGTGTGTGGCTGTGGGGCAGATTGTGGGTCTTTGTGAAAGTATTTATGATGCTGTCATGCGCTAAAATTAGCATGAATACTTTTACAAAGGCCTACAATCTGCCCCGCAGCCGCGCTCTAGTAGGAAAAGGAATGCAGCATATCTAAAGCACGATGCTCTATGAGGAAAAGGAATACAGCATATCTAAAGCACGATGTGTGCTTCAGATGATTCTGAAAGCACACGTCGTGTTTGTCTGCATTTCTTTTGTTAATAGTGCGCGGCTGCGAGGCTGATTGTGGGCCTTTGAGATAGTTTTAATGTTACTTGCAGCACACACGGGCGCAGTGATTAAAATGAATAATATCTCAAAGGCCCACAATCAGCCCCTCAGCCATGCAGTATTAGGAAAAGGAATGCAGAAAATCTGAAGCACGACTTGTGCTTTCAGATGATTCTGAAAGCACACGTCATGTTTGACTCTCTGCATTTCTTTTGTTAATAATGCGCGGCTGCAGGGCTGATTGTGGGCCTTTGAGATAGTATTCATGTTAATTGCAGCGCACACGGGCGCTGCAATTAACATGAATATTATCTCAAAGGCCCACAATCAGCCCCCCAGCTGCGCACTATTAGGAAAAGGAATGCAGCAAATCTGAAGCACGATGTGTGCTTCATAGCTGCCAAGGTTTCAGATTGCCATGTGTGACATTTTCATAATTGCAGTGTAATTATGAGTGACATTTTAAGGACCATGAGTAACACTTTCTCACAAGCAAAACCAAGCAATGAAGATGAGGGAAATGTATATAGAAATTACATGCATAGCTGCCAAGGTTTCAGATTGCTATGTGTGACCTTTTCATAGTTTCAGTGTAATTATTAGTGACATTTCAACAACTATGAGTGACGCTTTCTTTCGAGCAAAAGATAGCTGCCAAGTTTAATTTTCCTTATGTGTGACATTTTCATATTTTCCTTGTGTTTGTGTGACATTTCAATTCTTATGTCTGATGTGTCTCAATATTGCTTTCCAACAACAGTTTGATCCATAACCAATATAACAGTGAACTAATTAACATATTCTTTAATCCCTATTAGCGCTGCACCTTATACTGTAGAACTTGTGCTTTCACATCTGATTCTAGTGTGTGTTGCCTTTGTATACTCTATTTTACAAAGCTTGTATTGCATTTCATGATGTTTGCTTTTTACATATAAAATAAAATAGTTCTGAAATTAAAAAAGGCATCTACATAACACTTCAAGCATACAGAATAGTGACCAATTCCTGTGCAATACAAGGTGTTGCAGGATTTTCTTTGAAAAAGACATCTTCACATCCACCTTCAATACCCACCGTTCAATTACTAACACTTGAACATGAGTGATCACTGGCACTAAGCAGCAATTAAAAGATGTGAACCTTTTATCGCTCACAAATGTACAGATTCAAGAATCAAAATTAAGCAAAACAGACTAATATGAATAGAGAACAATAAATCACAATAGACTCTTTCCTTTCTGAAATCCACTACTCTTTCAACCTTTTCCATTTTAATGGAATCAAGCACAACAAATATTCTTTCCTGATAGTGACTCGAGACAGAATTGTGTCAAAGGTAATTTACTGTATTATTGCTTGAAAGGGTGTTCTAACTTTACTCCGTAGCTTGCACATCAAAGTGTAAGGCACATCATTGACAAGCTGGGTGGTGCTGGGTCAGTCTCCTTGTAATTACTACACACTCCTTTGGCATAGCAAGCCAATGTGCGGGACAGTATTGGAACACGGCTTCACAGTGCCAGGTGCTGTCAGTAAATGATGCCCGATGTCACCAATGACCTCCCGATGCCTCACTAGATGACTGTGAACTATAAAGGGAGGAGAGGAGGAGGATGGGAAGAGTGAGAAATGACAACGCAGCTGTTTAAGTGAGCAGTCATTCTTCACAGGTTGGCTGTGCCGGAATTGCAGACATCTGTTCGAGGTAGGGCGCCAAGACCAGACTTTGTATTACAACCTGACTGAGCCAGGTGCGCCACAGGGATCACGAGATACATTGTAGTAGCACACACAGTGAGCCTGCCAGCAGCCCATAGTTCAGCTGCAAGGACTCAAGCCTGCGGGAGCAGCGCATGCAGGCCATGAGCAGCGCGCTTCCAGCTGCCACTCACCCCATAACAGTTTTAGCAGCTTCAGCTGAGAAACTATGCTGAATGCGTCACATGCATGACAATGCATTTCAGAGCAGTGATGCAGAGCACCACACTGAAATGTGTTAGTCTAACGCCTGATAGGTGATACTTTGCAGGACTGTACAAGCACATGAGCAACGATAAACGCAACAATTTTAAATGTGCTGCAAAGCACCAGAAATGGAAGGGCACTAACCTGAACTTATGTGTCAAGGTCGGGAGGTCGAACACATGCGTCGGTCTTCTGTAATTTAACACAGCCAGCGCTGGGCGGCAGCAGCAGTTCCTGGGGGCCCGGTTTGTTAAGAAAGTTACCAGATTGTTAAAACAAACTATTTAATTGGCACATTTAATGGATAACCGGTACCAGTGCTGTCACAATGCTGTGTTTTCAAGTCTGAATCCTTTGTCTTCTGGCCAGGACTTATCAGGCATGGAGTTTGCAAATCAGACAATTCCAGGCTTGGGGAAACTGAGAAACTCATAGTAACCTATCATGTGCTGCAATTAACATCAATACTATCTGATGTGCAATTGAATGACAATCACAGCATAGTAATATTGTGTCCAGAACATTTTGGTGGCAAGACAAAATTCCTGTGGTGATGTTATTAAGCTAGCTCCACTATTTTCATTTAAGTAAATTTTACAATTACGTCAATTATAATTGAAATATGAGCGCGGCTGCGGGCCAAATTGTGTGCCTTTGTGAAAGTATTCATGTGCAGCGCTATGTAGATGCATGACAGGTGCTGCGATTACCATAAATACTTTCAAAAAGGCTCACAATCTGCCCCGCAGCCGTGCTCCTACTAGCAAAAGGAATGCAGTCAGTCCAGATCCACGACGGGTGGCCCTGGGCCAAATGCTTGTGTGCGGCTCAGTCCTCTTTGTGAATTTTCTAGTTCACCCTCTCAACCATTTGTGCAGTTTGAATGCCAGGGAGAAGCTACTTCACAGAAGGTGTAACGCACAATGCAGATTTATAGACCAGTTTAGCGTAATCAATGCTAATAATGAAGCACAGGGGCACATGCCTGTTTGGCCTAAACTGGAATCCCAGGTAACTATTTGGTCGCTTTTCCTATTGGAGTCTCTGGAACAGTCACATACATTGTTTGTAACTCTTAGAGCCTTTGCTAAAGATCTTGTCTTCAATTGCAGGTTTGGAGTCTGAAAGGTATTTGGATTTGAATGGTCAGGCGTGAGTACCCACAAAGACAAGGTAATTCTTCTTACGTTCCAGGTTGGATTTGGGGGTTGCTGGGTAAATAGATTCACAGTCTGCACCCTTTTTCTTTTGTAGGTTTGTGATATCATACTACGTAAACTGTGGTGCACCTTATACATTATAGCATACCAACATACTTTACCCATGTTTTCTTCTGTTGCAGGTTTCGCAGACAGTATCACACACATTTGAAAGGGCATATGTGAGTACAAGCAGAACAGGTCATTGTTTGGTGGAGTTAAACTGTGGTGCATCTTGTACATTGTAGTATAACAACATACCTTACCCACAATGTGCCGTAACAATCTTTACTTCTATTGCAGGCTGTACGGACAGTGCTACAAATAAGTTTGGAAGGGCAGGGCAGAGAACATAAAAATCCATGTAATTGTACTCTACTTTTTGCAGGCAAAGCCTCAATACTGTGTGGCAGATTGCAGACATGAGCATAGGCACAGACTTTAACCATGTTCCTTTATTTTGCAGGCTTTGTGGCAAAGCAGGATAAAACCAGTTAGCACAAAAATGTTCAAGCGCAAGGTTGTAACTTCTGCAGAGTGCGGTGCTTCACCACAAAGGAAGAAATGTTGCCTTGTATTCAAGGAAGAGTGGATGAAAGAAATTGTGGAGGCTGAGACACAGAAATCATGAAGCAATGTTCGCGTGCAGCTTGGGGAACTATTTCAATACAGTCCAGACGTGGGCTTGATCTGCAAAGCATGCGCTGAAGCCAAGACTGTTGGGGACTTTCCTTCAGGGAAGAAATGAAGTGATGGCTGGAAACTGGAATACATGAAACACCATCTAATTAGTAAAGTTCACGAGTCTGCTTTGGTGCTACTGAGAAACAAAAGTGCTGCTGCCAGGTTTGGTTATGGAGTGTGGGCAATGCTGACAGAAACTGCCACCTACAAAGCAAACAGAATAGAAGGGGTTGAACGACAAAGATCCCTTCCTGAGGAGATAAAGATTCTCATCAACAACGTGTTGTTGGCGGTCAAGATGATTACTTCAATGTTGTCTGTTGAAGACATCCATGACCACCTAGCTTTGTATATGAAGATATCAGACAGCTGGATGAGCAAAAACTATGCCTTTGAGTTCCTTGAGGCTATCAATAGCGTGATACACTGTGAAGCTATGGAAGAACTTTGCAACGCTCTGTATCACACTTTGATAATTGATGAGAGCACAGATATTTCTGTTACAAAAATGCTCATCCTGCACTTCAAGTTCCGACCTGTAACATCAACAGAGCACAAAACACTGTTTGGGGGCATAGTGAAGCTGGCTAGTTGTAATGCTGAGGATATCACTACTGCTGTGGAAGAATTCTACACTGTCAATGAACTGGACCTTATGAAAATGGTCATGTTGACATCTGATGGTGCATCTGTGATGCTGGGCAAGAATAATGGTGTTGCTACTCACCTTAAATAATCCGTTCCTCATCTAGTTGAGCAGCATTGTGTCGCCCATCGGGAAGATTTGGGATTTGATGATGCCTGGAAAAGGCTTCCAATGATTAAAGAGATGGAGACAATATTGAGGACTGTCTACACTGTGTTCTCCAGATCTCCTGCAAGGAAGTCCAAGCAACTCATGGGGAATTAAAAACTGTTGCCAAACTAGTGCAATTAACAATCTCAAAACATCCCATGAAGGTGAAAGTGAGGAATATCATTGGATAATATACTCTTCAGTAAAATGAATAGGAAGTATACACCCACTCCTCTTTCTTGAATCTTCTTTTCCAGAAGTTTATTGTGAGCAGGTGGTAGATTTTGACTGGAGAATTATATATCATCTTAAAAAGTATCATAGAAAACATCTCCAACGGCTGATCAAGCAGAAGGAGCTGGAGGACCATCTACATCAATGGCAGTAGCAACAATTCCCGGGCCAGAAAGTCCCTTTAGAGGCATAGATTACTACAACAGATATGGCTCCACAGTTTTCAAGAATGGCCATGTATTGCATGGACTGTAGTGTTGTTATAACAGCTGGTGAGCAGTGTGTTACAGCTATTTGCAATGCTGCCAAAAATCATACATGGTGATTTTTTATCCCCTACTATTTTTTGCACATTTCATGAGACAAGTTCATAGTGAGCAGCAACAAGGCAATGCAAAGCTGAAGGACCCCCGACCTCAATAGCAGAATAACAACACCTAAGCAAAGAGCCCATTTAAAAATCCAATCTCAACTTCAAGATTTGGCTCCACAGTTTTCCCCGATGGCATCATACTGCATGGATTTTGGAGTTGTAGAGAGTGCTGGAGAGCAGTCCATAACAGCACTTCGCAATGCTGCAAAGAATAATAAATGTTGATTTTTTAAATTTTTGGGCCCTTCATTGTTTTTCTGCATTAGCAGACATTTTATTATCTTACAAAATGGGTATGTAATATCTATGTGTTGTTCATTTTATTATCTTCCAATTTATTGTAACACTACTTACATATAACTTGCCATATAGACAAGTTAAACCGTCCCTCTACAAATAAATACAGAGTTCACTTTTGCCAGTTATTATAATTTACTTGTTCAGCTTTGTAAATATAAGTCAACAGTCTGTGTTTAAATCTGTTAGTAAGTGCATCAACAACATATACAAACATACTTTGTTTTTTTGCAGATAATTGTGTTACATTTTGTAATCTCTTTTTTAAAACTATCAACTGTAATATATGTGTCTTATTCTGCAACTTCTCCTCTTAACAACTCTTCATTTTCCCTAGAATCCTGCTCAGGACCAAAGAAACGAAAATGCACATTACCACAAACCTTTTCTACATCTGCCACACTACCATGCAAAAGTGCTCTACTTATTTCCCCTAAACATAAAGCAGGAGTTTTCACATATTACATCCTCCTACCTAAAGTTTGCATTGTTGAGTGGTATAACTTATTTTGTGTTTTAAGCTTCACATTGGAAAGATATGTAGGAATTTTCTTAATATATCAATTGATTGCTGTCTAATACTAGAAACACTACTACAATTCCATTTGTATACAGTACCATGATTACGCCTTCCTTGAACCTTTTCTGCAATAACTTCTTCTACATTTCTAGGTACCATCACCTCTTTTGCTATAGGACTACCATTCTTCATTTCATATCATCGTCCTCTTTAATCAATAGCATCAACTAATTTATCCTGGAGATAGCTTTCTTCATTAAAGAAAGCCTTTGTACAAGAAGTATGTATTAATTGTCCACTAAAAACTGTACAACAGTTACTTCTATTCACTAATATTTTCTTCTAGTTTTGTCTCCTCATGCACAACCCTATTTTGTCAAGAATCTTCATTCTATTTAAAAGCAAAATGGAAAGCTTCCTCTTCAAAGCAAAGGCCTTGTCAACTACTCTCTCTACTTGTTCTTTTTGTTTCACTGCATCCTTCCTTCTTCTACACTTTTTCAAATTTAACACTAAATTTACAAGTCTGTAACTATGCAATCATTATAACATTTGCACAGAACCTATGCAGCCATCTAAACACCCACTTACAATCCATGCAGTCATTGAATTACTGAGGCACACGCGTGCACTAATGAAACACTCAGGCTCTACTCATGCACTCATGTAATTACGTAGAGAGTACCATTGTAGTAAAACTATTACCCATATTGTCTAAAGACTACATATCCCGCAGTACAACTTGTAAATACATGGGTTTGTGGTTGAATACATCAATACTCCCGGGATGATTGAATGAGTGCTAGGTGATTTCCTGAGGATACTAGTAGTGCCTAGATGATTCCTTGACGATGTCATAACTCCAAGGGTCATTCCATATCTGCATAATTACTGCCTGAATGTTTGCATGAGTATACTACTAGTATCTGGGTGTTTGGATGAGTGCATGAGCAGAGCATGAATGATTCAACAAGTGTGTGACTAATGCTTCAATAATTCAATACATGCATAGATAATGGTAGGATAATTAAATGAGTGCAACTCTAGTACCTGGGTGATTGCAAGAGTGCATACATAGTATATAGGTGATTTATGCAGTGCATGGATAGTGCATACATGATTGTTTAAGCCCATGCATAGCACCTAGCCTATTGGATGAGTGGATGAATAGTGATTCAGCAATTGGATACTGCCCATTTCTTTTGGTTGACTGAACAGGTAGTGCCTGGATGCTTACATACTACATGGGTAGTGGCTGGAGAATTGAATAATTGCATCAGTAGTGCCTATCTAATTAGGTGAGTGCATGACTAGTGTCTGAGTGACTGCATGATTCCATTGTTAAAGCTTGAGAGATTGGATGAAAGTAAGGATACCTCTGGGGTGATTGTGTTAGTGCAAGACTATTGGCTCAGCAATTAAATGAATGCATTGGTACTGGATGGGTGATAGGTTTACTACAATGGTACTCTCTACATAAATACATGAGTAGAGCCTGAGTGTTTTATCAGTGCACGTGTGTGCCTCCGTATTCCAAGGACTGCATGGGTTGAAAGTGGGTGTTTAGATGGCTGCATAGGTTCTACGCAAATGTTATAATGATTGCATAGTTACAGCCTTGTTAAATGCATAAGTCAATAGATAGTACCTAGGTGATTAGATGACTGTATACGTAGTGCCTGCATACTTCAATGACTACATAATTTCTGCCTGCCTGATTGCAAGAGTACATGTATAGTTTCTGGATAATTGAATAACTCCATGGATAGTGAATCACTGATTTGATGACTGCCTGAGCAGTGGATGAGTGATTCCTTGAGTGCCTGAATACTGCTTGACTGACTGAGAAAGTACCTTCATTACTGTTAGATACATAACAGTTGTCACTATATCTCTGAATCATTGGTTACCTCCTTCTGTCAGTATCAAACTACCTGTATTACTGTATACATGCTTTTCTTTTGATGTGTGAGTGAAATCTAGGTATCACACTTGATATATAATTGCATACATGGCCCTCTAGAAACATGCATTACTTTGTGCCTGAGCGTGTACGTGCCTCAGCAAGTTTCTAAAACAGAAAACAACATTTTGAAAATTTTCAAAGCACAAAACCTTTTGTGAATGGCATACCTACATCATTTCTTAGAATAGAATAGAATAGAATTTTTTATTGCACAATTAATTAAAATCATTGCATTCGCAAATACTGAGATACAGAATAAAGAGTAAACAGTCAGAATATCGAGTTCTTATTCTCGACTTGCACTAATATCGAGTGCAAAATATCGGGATACAAAAATATCGACGGTCAGAATATTGTGGTACATAATATCGAGTCTAAGGTAAGTCATATCGTTTTTAACAATATCGAAGTCATTGATATCGTTAGCAAAAATGTAGTTGTTAAAAATATCGTTGTTTTACTTAGGGGCCGATTCCGATTCAGGCCGGAAATCACTCCGACCGAGCCGGACCCGGAGAGATTTCCGACCGAATCGGACTGTGGCAGCCCGACCGAACGAGTACGATGCGTACGCATGCAATCGGACTCGATTCGGTCGGACTCCCATTGAAGTCAATGGGAGCCGGTCGTACAACGCGTACGCGGGCTCCCATTGACTCAATGGGTGCGAGGCGAACAAGGGCGCCCCCTACAGCGGGTACGCGTCGATTTGAATCGCGCCGTACATGCACAGGTAGGGGGGACCCATGGGTCCCCCCTGTGTGCGACTCGCGTGGCTACGCGTACAGGGGGGTCCGACACGGACCCCCAAAGTCCGGCTCCGACTGCCCTTTGGAGCCGGACGGCGCGAGTCGGTCGGACTGCTCGAGGCGCGCATCGTACTTGCCCGGCCGGGGAACGTCTCCCTTGCGTGGTGCGAGTCGTGTCCGTGCGAGTCGGTCGGAGCGGTTCGGACCCTCGTATGAGTCGGTCGGCGATTTCGTGTGCGCTCGCATCGTACTCGCTCGCCCGGACGCACGTGCGAATCGGTCGGGAAAGAGGGCTCCGAATCGGATCCGGTTAAGCCGAATCCGATTCGGTGCCCTACCGGCCGAGATCGGAATCGACCCCTTAGTGTTATGTATTTTAGTATGTATTTTAAAAGTATGTGTTCTATTTTTTGTCTAAGTATTGCATTTGTTTTTTAATATATGTATTACATTTTTAGAAGTTATTAATTTTATTTTTAGGATATTTTGCGTTTTAGTTCCGTAGCGGGTTGTAGGTTTATAGGGGAATAGGGTGGGAAGTAATTTAATTATAATAAATGTATTAATAATTTTTAGAAGTTAATAATTTTATTTTAAATAAATTTTGCGTTTTGGTTCTGTAGCAGGTTGTGGGTTTATAGGGGAATAGGGTGGGAAGTAATTTAATTATAATTAATTAATTAATAATTTTTATTAATTATATTTATGTATTTAATATTTTATATTGTTATTTGTGGTAATTAATTTATTATTAATTATTTATTAATTGGTTGTTAATTATTATTAATTAATTGGTAATTGTGTTAATTTTGTAAGTTTTTTAGGAGCGGGTTGTGGGTTGATAGGGGAGTAGGGTGGGAAGTAATTTAATTGTAATTAATGAATTAATATTTTTTATTAATTAATATTTATGTATTTAATATTTTTTATTGTTAATTGTGGTAATTTAAAAAAAATATATTTACTAATTAGTTGTTAATTATTATTAATTAATTGGTAATTTTGTTAATTGTGTCTTTTTTTTAGGAGCGGGTTGTGGGTTGATAGGGAAGTAGGGTGAGAAGAAATTTAATTGTAATAATTTTTTTGTATTTTTAATATAATATTTATTTAATGTTATTTTATAGTGTTTATTGTGTGAATTAATTTATTAATAATTGTTTTTATTTTGTTTGTTAATTGTTATTAATTAATTAATTAATTGTTAATTAATTATGTTAATTGTGTCATGTTTTAGACCATTGGTGATGTTATTTATAGGGGAATATGGTGGTAGGTAAATTATTTGAATTAATTAATTATTTGTTAATTAATGCTATGGTAATCGTGGAATAATTTTGATGTGTGAGTTGTGGGGTTTATAGTTGTAAATGTTGGGAAGAATTTTTTTTAAATTAATTAATGATTTATTGTTAATTATTATTAATTTATGAATGCAAAATTGGTTAAGGAAATTGTGTAAATAATTTTAGGTGTGTGTTTTGGTGTTTATTGGGGTAGAGGGTGGAAAGTAATTTAGTTTAAATAAATTAATCAATAGTTGATCATTAATATTCATTTATTAATTTATAAATATTTTTGGTAATTGTTTTGCTTTTATTTTGTTTGTGGTTTTTGGTTCAATAGCTGTAATCTTTGGTTTGATCCCTTCCGCTATCCAACACTTTCCCTACTGTTGCATTAATTGGAGTGGGAATAGTAATTTATTCCCCTCCGCTATCCAACACTTTCCCTACTGTTGAACTCGCTGGAGTGGGAATGGTAATTTTTACCCCTCCGCTATCCAATACCTTCCCTACTGTTGCACTTGCTGAAGTGGGAATAATAATTTTTACCCCTCCGCTATCCAACACCTTCCCTACTGTTGCACTTGCTGGAGTGGGAATAGTGAATAATTTCCCTCCGCTATCCAACACTTTCCCTACTGTTGCACTCACTGCAGTGGGAATAGTAATTTTTACCCCTCCGCTATCCAACACTTTCCCTACTGTTGCACTCGCTGGAGTGGGAATAGTAATTTATTCCCCTCCGCTATCCAACACTTTCCCTACTGTTGCACTTGCTGGAGTGGGAATAGTAAATTATTCCCCTCCGCTATCCAACACTTTCCCTACTGTTGCACTTGCTGGAGTGGGAATAGTAAATTATTCCCCTCCGCTATCCAACACTTTCCCTACTGTTGCACTTGCTGGAGTGGGAATAGTAATTTTTACCCCTCCACTATCCAACACTTTCACTACTGTTGCACTCGCTGGAGTGGGAATAGTAAATTATTCCCCTCCGCTATCCAACACTTTCCCTACTGTTGCATTTATTGTAGTGGGAATAGTAAATTATTCCCCTCCATTATCCAACACTTTCCCTACTGTTGCACTTGCTGGAGTGGGAATAGTAATTTTTACCCCTCCGCTATCCAACACTTTCCCTGCTGTTGCACTTGCTGGAGTCGGAATAGTAATTTATTCCCCTCCGCTATCCAACACTTTCCCTACTGTTGCAGTTAATGTAGTGTAAAATGTAGTTTTAAAAATTAATAAATATTTTAATAATTTAATTTATAATATATATATATATATATATATATATATTTTTTTTTTTATGTTACAGGTGTATGTATATATGTTTTTATAATTTTTGATATATTTCTAACATTTTATAATTTATTAAAATAATTATTTTGTAATTGGTTACTTGCAGCCCCCTTTTCTTCCATGTATCTAGCTCTCGCACATATCATGATTGGATATGTTGTATACCTGCCCCTTATTATGTCTTTGCACATGCCATGATTTGATTTATTGCGCACCTGCCCGTTATCATGTGCAATAATGTGGTATCTTATCTTCCATGCTGACATAGGAACACACTTTCTCTTTGGGAAGGTTCCGCTTACTTTTCAGAAACAAGTACTACGACTGAAGCTTGTTGGTACTTTGGAATTGTCACTTGCAAATATTTCTTGGTAAGATATGTTGTGTTTTTTCGAATTTAGGACTGCTTTTTTAACCTACACACTCTATATGTGGTTCTTCCTCCTCTCGTGTGTCTTTTTAATTGAGAACTACAGATTGGATATATTAAACCTTTATGAACTGTGCATTGAAATTATATGAAATTATAAGTATATATTTTAATTTGAAAAGTACAGTGTATAGTGTTATATAGTGTATACCAAGTTTTATGTAAAGGTCGGGTATGTGTAGTGTTTGTAAATATGATGTTATTCTCATTGTGCCGTTTAGTGTATAATTTTAATTGTGTGTTCTTTTTTCTCTTCTGTACAGTGTTTTGGTATATGTTGCATGTTCTAGTCCTGTGTCTCATAATCTGAATGTAATATATATGTTGTTTTGTCATATTTTCTCAGCCCTGATGAAGTTCCCAATAAGGGAATGAAACGCGTTGGCTGGAATGTCTATATTTGATGGCTTTAAAAAATTTGGAATAAAGAAGTTATTTTTCTATCAATATCTGCCTATTGGACTTCTTGAGCTGTGCACCCCCTTTTGACAAAAAAAGTTTTCTTTTGATCTGGAGCACAGTGACGCCACGCAACGGCTGGCGTTGGGGTGGTTTGCACGGCGAACTCATTTATTGGAACTGGCGTGAGGTGCAGCACAGGAGGTCCGCCGTTGCTTCTTTTGGACAATTTTAATTATTTAGTAATTATTATTAAGTAAATATATATATTACATTTTATATATGTATGTTTACTTTATTTTTACATTACATTTATTACTTATAATTGTTTAAAAAAATTAATAATTCTAAATATTTTATTTTAAGTTATATGTATTATTTAATTTATTTTACCTTATTTTTTATACATTTAAAAAAAACAATATTTTTAACTTCGATATTTTAACAACTATGGGGCCTATTACGATGGCGGCCGGAAAACCTCCCCGACCGCCACGGTAGCGGGAAAAGACCGCCCGCAAGGCCCGCGACATAACCGCCGGTCGCATTAGGATGCACCTTGCTCGAAATCCGACCGCGGCGGTTGGATCGCGGGCCTTAACATTGCGGCGGTTGCTGCTGCCTGCAGCACCGCAGCGATGTCCAAATGAGCATGTCCTGCATTTCCCTGCACTGCGGGGCAGGCACTGCACAGTGCCTGCCACCTGGTACAGGGACATGTAGGGGGGGACCATGGGTACCCCCCCAGTGCACCCACACCCCCCACAAAACATTGAGGGTCCACAACGGGCCCCCGGAATACAATCGCATGCCTTTCCATGGCGGTCTGACCGCTGAGGAAAGGCTGGCTACCGCCGGCATCATAATCGTGCCGGCGGAGCCTGCCCTGCACCGCCACCATTATCCCGGTCCTTCTCCGTCCGGAGGGCAGGAGTGCGGATGGCAACCGGCGGAAAAGCGGCGGTCAGAATTTCCCACCGCCGCGGTCACCACCGCCATCCTAATCTGACCGGCGGTTTTCTGGCTTGCGATCGCGGCGGATGTCCGCCGCAAGTCCGGCAGTTGCCACCACCGGCCGGGCGGCGGTCATCCGACCGCCATCGTAATAGGCCCCTATATTTTTTTCTATATTTTAGTACTTACCATTATGTAGATAGGATGTCGATATTTTTGACATCGATATTTATGTACCGATATTTTGGGAACACGATATTTTGTCAGTGATTCAGAATAAAGTGCATAAGTTTCAATTAAAAAAATGTAGGCATTTACATTAAAAAGGATTAAAATTGATAATGGTGGAATGAGCTTTATGGTTCTATGGATTTTTCGGAGGCCAGAATGTCCTTTGCGGCCCTCAGAAATTTCATAAAGCGTGCCGACAGCTGTGCTGAATCACCCTTCAAACATTCCACCAGGGCGTCCTGACATGTCCGAATGTTTAAAATGCGCTAGATGGGTCGAAGCCAATAAGTTCTTAATGGGCGCAGTGTCTCGCAGATACATAATATGTGAGTTAACGTTTCTTCTTCTCCCCCACAAGGGCGGCACTGCGTGGCTGACATTTCTTTGTAACCTTGCCCATACTTGTATGCCAATAGAGGGATCAAGCCGAACCGTAGCCTCATTAGTTGGCACTTCATTGTTGGCTTTATGAGGACGACAGATAGAGTGGTAAGCTTCTGCTATTGTATAGTTTTAGTGCCCAGCTTCCGTGCTTGAGTTTTTTTAAGCTTGTTGCATCATTGACCTCTGACATTATTTTTGCCTGTTTTATTAAAAGTTTTGCTGCTGCCGGTATGGGTATGGGGGCGGCCCATATTTCACAGGCTTCCAATGTTTCAACAGAGTGAGTAAGAAAATTGTGCCAGGTTGACCCGGGTTTGTTTATCATTAGCCAGATGTAATTTTTTAATGAGTTTTCCCGTGCTTGTTTGGCCTTTAGACAGAATGCTATGAATCGTGCTTTGAGTATCAGCTTTTGAGATGTCAAGTTGAATTCTTTACGAATTTGCACATGCGGAGTGGAAGAGAGTAAGAGAAAAACTTTACGGAAGCAGGCAGATTGAGCTCTGTCCAGCCACAATGACATCGTATCTTTAAAGGCAATAGCGCCATGGGAGATGGACGGTAGAAATTTTGCCCCCATTGCTTGGATTAAAGGGGAGAAGTCAGGTGAGCACATGGATTTCCTTGCTCTGCAGAAGGCAACCTCCAAGGATTGTGCCAGGCCGTGCATCGCAGTGATGTGTGTGGACTGCCTTCCTTTATGGTCGATCCATACACCAAGGTACTTGTAAGTTGAGACTGTCTCAATGGATTTACCGTCAACTTGCCATAAACCTCTTCTCTTCATTTGTCTGGAGATTATCATCGTCTTTGTTTTTGTCGTGTTTCTTTTAAATTTGTTTGCTTTGCAGTATGACGACAATGCAGTTAGGAGTCGCTGTAGACCAATCGGAGTTTGATCTAGCAGAATGGTATCATCTGCGTATTGCAGCGATTGGATTTTAGATCCAGCGAGTTTGGGAGGGAATGCTCGAACCTCTGCCAGGAAATCAGGAAGGTCGGCTAAATACAGGTTAAAAAGCATTGGGGTCAGTAGACAACCTTGCTTTAGGCCTTTGTTAGTTTGTATCTTTTTTGTTGTTGACCAGTCGGCGGACACTCTGATTTTGACCCAGGTTTCAGAGTATAGAGCAGCTAGCGCATTTAATAGTGAGCTGTTAATGCCCCAGTTTTTTAGTTTCGTCCACAATCTTGAACGGTCCACGCTATCGATGGCTGTTTGAAAATCAATATAAGCTAGATAGAGTGCCTTCCCTTTCTTGTCCAGAGTTGTTTCTATTAAGTAGGACACACAGATCAAGTCATCTTCGATGCTATACCACGTTTGGAAGCCAGTTTGCGTAAACGGGATCAGATTTTGTGCTTCAGCCCAAGCTGTCAGTTCTTTTAGCAGCAGGTTAGCGTAGCATTTCCCATCAACATCTAAATGGGCGATCATGCGATAATTTTCTGGGTTCGATCGCGTCCCTTTTTTGTGTATTGGGACTAAAAGAGAACCCGTCCATGACTCGGGAATGTGCCTTCCTAATCTATACTCCGTGAATAGTGGTGCCATAATGGTTGCCCATTTAGAGACTGTCCCCTTATATACCATTGGAGGAATGCCGTTTGGGCCTGGTGCCCCGCCGGGGCGCATTTTGTTTATAATGTACATGACCATATCTGCTGTTATTTCCTTCTGATCGCTTGGTACGTGTGGTGGCTCAAAGCGAGGTGGTATGTTGGAGGAGGTAGCTGATTTGTGACTTGTGCTGTCTTCACTGGGCGGGTCCTCGTAGAGAGCATATATGTGATTTTCCCACGCTTGGGCCGAGATATTTGTGACAGTGGGTTGCAGATTTGATTAGAAGCAGTTATTCATCCACTTCCAGAATCTCTTCTGATCCTGAGACTTTATTATTTCATGAGCTTTGATCCAGCGAGATTCTTCAGCCATTCTTCGAAGAGAGAATCTTGCTTTCCTGTAGCTCTGACGAATTTCTGCCACCTTTTCCTGGGCTAATCTATGTTCAGAGATCTCATTGGTGATATTTCGCATGGTGTAGTTTAATTTACGTTTAATTGCCGATATTAACTCTTTTTGTTTTTTGAGACGGTCATCTTTTAAGTGTGATGTGCACAAATTTCTCTTCGTCCCTCTGAGTTTATCCCTACTCTCTCCCAGAAGTTGTTCCCAAGATATTGTCGGGATTAGATTACTATTTTCCTCAGTTGCTCTAGACAATATTAATTCTACTGCTCCTTCCATTTTTTCTTTATGTTCGGTCGACCACCTTATTTTCTTGATTGGCTCCAGATTGGCCTCCTCACCGATCAATTTGATTTTTGGGTGATGGCATTGCGATGATAGAATATGGCAGGAGATGATGGCATTTTCACTTGCCAATGAAGGAATTACAGCAAAATCTTGTGCTGCATGAAAATGCACAATCGAAATCCAAATATAGTCTAGAGTGGCCAGTCTGGAGTGGGAGAAGTGAGTATAAGCTGCTGGTGAGTCTGAGGATGATCTTCCCTTTAAGACTCAGAGGCCCAGTTGGTTAAAATAGGCTGACAAGTCCATGGTTGTCCTTTCGTTGGTACTGGCAGCTTATTTCTGGAATAGACTAGGTTGAATCATCCAGAGCTACCAGGGAGGAGTTTAAGTCAGATTCCATTAGATTTGCGTTGAAATCACCCATGATTAGCCATAGATCGTCCGGGTGTTCAGCATGTAAATCGCTGATCATTGGCAGCATTCTGTTTAACGTTGTTTCTCTTTTGGGCCTAGATGGGTGAAGGTAGATACAGACTAAGATCATTTGCCGCTGATCCTGGCTTAATGTATCGGAACTTTGAAGCCTTGTTTTGAGGAGTATTTAATCACCATTTCCCTCGCATACTAGGGATACCTGGATTGTCAAGTTGTTCTTGATGTAAATTGCCACTCCTCCCGAAGCATGACCCACAGCTTGTGAGGGTGTTGCAAGCGATTCGTAGGCTGTGTAGTCTGCCCAGGGAGTTGAGCTCAAGGCCCAAGTTTCTTGCACCGCTATGATGTCGAAACCCTTCAGTGATTGTAGTGCGTCCGTTTTATCGTCGATTAAACCCCGGGTATTCCAAGAGCAGATTTTTAACTTAAAAGTTAAGTTGTTCTTCTCAGCGGGGAGTCCCCGATTGTTAGGAGGAAGAGTTTAGAGCCCTCGGTACCCAGGACCAGTCTTTGATATTCTCTCTCTTGGCCATGCATGTTCGTTTTCCCTCATCTGGGTCCATTGTGATTTGTAAAGGGCTGTTACTCCATTGTCTGGTTCTCGGACCAACTTTGATGATGTGCAAAATGGAGCCGGTTGTGGGATTTATCTCAGTCTTTCTGTTCTTCTTGCTTTTAGATTTTCTTTCATGGTCTGGTGGCTGTGCTATATCTACTCCTTTTTTCAGGATTGCCGGATATTTCGTTTTTACTGGATTTCTTACCTGGATCCCCCAGTCGTCCAGACGGTTTTTATTTTCCCTTAGTGCTCTTGCCATTTCCTGGTTAGAGAAGGTTACTTCTATTGCCTCATTCTTATCACCGGGCTCTGGGGCAAGGAATGCCACTCTATCAATGTCTGGGGTTTTTATGTTCTCCAGTCCTGGCATGATTGAGCAGAGCCTCAAGATGTTTCCTCTATTGAGAATATCCCACTTCCCTCGCGAGGTATAGCTAGGATATAACCTCAGCTTTAGATTTTGGAGGGATTAGTGCCTGTCTGAAGTGGAGGGTGTATCATGAGGGCTTACATCTGAGCCGTCCTGGTTTGCTGTAGTCTTTGGTGTTATGTTCCTCCCGGGGTTCAAAGCTTCCCATGAATGCATTTTCCGTACTGTTTGCTCCAGGTCAACACTCCTATTTCCCTTAAGCGAGGGGGGAGGGTCATTGCTACTTGTTGTGCGGATTATGATTTCCTTGTCATCGGAGCTTGAGGCCGTTGTAGCTCTTTGATGTGTTTGGGTTGAAATTTCTTTGACGACTGCTTTTGGTTTGTAATTGTGTCCATTTGGTGGGCAGGTTGTAGTTGTTTCTTGATAGGTGTTGTGGGCGATTGGGCTGTCCACTTCAATTCCTGTTTTTTGGTGGTTCCGGTTGAGTGGATCGCCTTTAGACATCCCGAAGCTTTTATCAGATTTGAGAGTTTTTCCTTCAAGGCACCCTTGCTTGTGAGAGATCATCATTGCTGAGTTCGTGGGGTTCTTTGGTCTTATACCATTCGCCTTCAACAGATGATCCTTCTTCGTGCACCTGTGTTGTTGGACATAGCTCTTGTTCTTTCATATTTTGCTTTACGGCCAAGCTACCTGAGCTTTGTGTAGGGGCATGATCATTTGTTGTATCCCTTAGTGTTCGGCCCTGTTGCCTTTTTTCCTGAGCCTTATGGAATCGACTTGAGGGGGAATCTGTGGGCCCGATGTTTGCCTTTATGTCGGTCTGGTGCCATTGAGTTAGAAGCCCATCTTTGGTGTGTTTTCCCTTGTTGGATTTGTTTAGTTTTCTTAATTTTTTCATATTTTTCCTTGATAGGGGCTGGAGGTCCATAGGACCGATTATCGCTTCTGGGCTCGTTATTTGTTGAAGGAGGGTTCCTTTTTTATACTTTGTATCATTTTTGGGATCCAAAGCTGTATTTTTATCTATCAGATTCAATTTGTCACTCCCCTCATGTTGGTCCATTTTCTTTGGTCTCTCCGGTCCATCTTGAGTACCATTGGCCGTTGCCACTGGGTTTATATCCAATGTATGGTTTTCTTTACCACTTGATTTATGCATACATACTCCAGTTTTCCCAAGGGACACAATGTCCCTGTTATGTGGGATAGGCGATAGAGGATGGTGGAGATTTAGGGTTTTATCTTTTCCCTCTTGATTGGAGCACGTATTTCATCTTTGTGACCAACTTACTGCCTCTGTTTTGAGGTCATTCACTAGGGAGCTCATTATTTCGGGGAGCGTTTCCAATTTCTGTAGTATGGGGCTACATCCACATTTTTCTGGTTTGATGGATGAAACCGCGTAATTCTGGGCCCTATTAATCAGCGAATTCAGATATTCAAGCTTTGTATCGAGGCCTGATATTAGACCAGCTACTGACTGTAGTATGTTTATTTGTGTGTCAAGCTTGTCCACATGCATAAGGGCCGCTTTTGCCATTGAGATAAATGCGTTATTGATTAGAGTGAGGTGGATTTTGATTTTTGGAAGTAGTGCTGGGAGTCCTCTGTGGTCGATGGAGATCCAGGTTTCAAGGACTCATTGTCCTGAATAGAGAAAAAGGAGTTTAGAAGGTTTGAACTTGATGGGGAGCATTGGTTTTTTGGCGCTGTGACCAGTACCTCTGGATGGGACTCTGTGAGGTCGAAGTTTACTTCAGAGAAGTTTACTCCTGCTGTGGGAGTTGGTAGTAGCAGACCATCGTCTCTAATCGCGGGCGTTATAATCCGGGCTTGTTGTTTTGACTGAGCTGTCTCCTTGTGATTACTAATTGAATTATTGCTGATGGCCAATTGGTTTTGGACTGAGCTAAGGAGAGATGCTGTAAGGATTTTCCTGCTGGACTTATTGTGCAGGCTAGAATTCTCTAAGGCTTCATTCTTTAAATTTATGGCCTTTACTACATTTTTGTTTGCTTGCAGGCACGGGGCTGCGTCTGTCGACTGTAAGGGGCTCTTCTTAGTTGTTGGTAAGATCCTTGAGGGGGTTGGTTGAGTGTCCTCTCTGTACAATCGATGGTCCCATTCCTCTGAGGCTATCGGGGAAGCTGAATATTGCCACATCTCGTCTGATTCCCCGCATGAGTCCTCCTTCGATGGAGAACTACTCTCCGCTTTGGATCGAGCCACTTTTACAGGAGCTGTTAGGCGATTTTCAAGGCCATTGACATCCTCGGGGCCTCCGTCGGCCATTAGTACGTGCGCTCCTTTTCCTATATTAATTATTTCTGGCGATAGTGGAATTTTTGAGAGAGGTCTTTCTAGTAATCCATCCTCTTTACTATCAAAACTTGCTCCTCGAGCCACTCTGTCATTCCTATTCCCTCCTGGTGAGTTTGATATTTTTCCTTTCTGTGTTTTAGGGTGCATGTAGGCTCTGATGTCCCCATTGCTGTTGGCGTTCAAGTTCCGGTACACAATAGGTGGCAGTATGTCACGCTGTGTATCTTGCTGTGTGTCTTGCTGCTCCTCCGCGAGCAGTGACTTCTGTTTCCCTACCCTCCCTCCTTGAGGGTACAGCATTTTTGATTTTTGCCTCTTTGCTGTTTTGTGTGGACGATAGTGTGCTTGCTGTTGAGCTTGGATGGAATTTCTTGTCCGCATTACTTCCTCAACGAGATGGAGTTATTAATTGAGTGTTAGTTGTATATTGATTGCTGGTGCAAGGCTTAGCTATCCTTTTTTATTTACTTTATTACTTTGTTATAGCTTAGTTACTTTGAAACTTATGGTTTTTGTTGCAGCCTTGTTGTAGTTTGTTGTAGCTTGGCCGTGGCTTTGGTGCTAGTATGTTATTCGTATTTAATTGCGGCTTTATGTGCCTTATTGATCCAATACGCTAGACACTCGGCACCAAGGGCTGAAGTCCTGGGAAAATGCTTGTTAAATTGTTTTATATCCACCTTTTCCCGTCTTTGTCAAAGGTGTGGTGTGCTGTGAGTGCACCAGGAGAAAAGCTGGAGAGGCCAGTGGATACCACTAGGTGACCGGGACTACCCGGGCCGCCTCTACGAACCACCTGTGGGACACCCTCGTTGGTCACACATCGGTCACTGGCCGCCTGCTCTCCCACGAAAGAAAGGAGCAGAGCCTCAGGTCCGCCCCGGGCCCGCCCAGGTCAAACCAATTGGACTTAGGGGCCGATTCCGATTCAGGCCGGAAATCTCTCCGACCGAGCCGGACCCGGAGAGATTTCCGACCGAATCGGACCCTAGCAGTCCGACCGAACGAGTATGATGCGTTCGCATGCAATCGGACTCGATTCGGTCGGACTCCCATTGAAGTCAATGGGAGCCGGTCGTACAACGCGTACGCGGGATCCCATTAACTCAATGGGTGCGAGGCGAACGAGGGCGCCCCCTACAGCGGGTACGCGTTGATGCGGTTCGCGCCGCACACGCACAGGTAGGGGGGACCCATGGGTCCCCCCTGTGTGCGACTCGCGCGGCTATGCGTACAGGGGGGTCCGATACGGACCCCCAAAGTGCGGCTCCGACTGCTCTTTTGAGCCGGACGGCGCGAGTCGGTCGGACTGCTCGAGGCGCGCATCGTACTTACCCAGCCGGGGAACGTCTCCATTGCGCGGTGCGAGTCGTGTCCGAGCGAGTCGGTCGGAGCGGTTGGGACCCGCGAACGAGTCGGTCGGCGATTTCGCGTACGCTCGCATCGTACTCGTTCGCCCGGACGCACGTCCGGATCGGTCGGGAAACATGGCTCCGAATCGGATCCGGTAATGCCGAATCCGATTCGGAGCCCTACCGGCCGAGATCGGAATCGGCCCCTTAGGCTTAGGACTTAGGGTGACTTAGGCAACTTTTAGATGAATAGTGACGCCCTTTCTACTCCATTATGCTCTGTTATGTGGCTGCTGCTCATGTGTCCTGTCTGCCTCCTATGTGCCTCCTGTGTAACACGGTCTCAACCTTCAGGGAGCCTTCGGGGAGCGAGAGTCGGATTAGCCCGGGGTGAGTAGGGTGCATGCTAGCTGCTAGCTACTAGCTGCTAGCTTGCCTGAAATACTTCTTCTGCTTGGGGGGCGGAGCTTGCCGGCTCGCAAGATGGCCGCGCGGTGACGGAGCTCCACTAAGCCACCGTCTCTATCCGAAACTATCCTGGCATTTTACCGACTGCTCCACCCTGATTTGCACAGCCTGTACAGCAGAGGCGCTCCTGCATCGATCTATACCGCGGACAGCCTGAAACGCCGAGCAGACACCTCGCAATACCTGCAGGGAAGAAGAGAGCTGCATTGACCGCCATTGGGGCCTGCTGCGTAGCGAGGCGTGCTCCATGGGGACGACTCTTCAGTGGGGGTGCACCCGGTTCCCTGACCGATGCTGCAAACCTGGTTAGTGACCCTGCTGGGGGGAGCGCGGGCACTGCCTGGGGTGCTCGTGGCCTGTGAGCGTTCCGTGCCAGTCTTCCGGATGCTTGATCTGGGGCATGGCCCGCAGTAGCAGCGTAGAGAGACTGCCGGACGCCACGGTGAGGCCTTCTGGTGACCCAGCGCCTTCCCTGGCGGCGTAGGCACGAACGGCTGGAGAGGGAAGCGAGGCTGTCTTAGCTGTGACCCCCCGGTGGAGCGGACCGCTGCAGCGGGCGGGAGCAAAGTGCAACCCGATGCGGGGACGAGAGAGGCCTAGTGACGGCCTAAGAAAGAAGATCCCCAGTATTAAGGTGCCGTGCCTACATCTGCGCGGCTGTTAGGAACGTTGGTGCCCTAAAGAACTCTGGCCATTGTGATGTCTGGCATGTCGCCTGAAATTACTGAGAGCCCTGGGCAGGAGGCAGCTATTTAAGTAAGCCCTTGGGGGAGGCTTTTCCTTTCTCCTCTCCCACTCACAGCGGCCCCTCGTGCTGGGGGTACCGATTTGGAGGCTGTTTCTGCTTGCGGGGCTGCTGGCCTGGAGGGCACTGTAGCGCAGGGCATGCTTTGCAGAGACACACCTTTGCCTGTTCCACACCTCGTCATTCAAGACGCTGAACAGTCTGATGCAGCATGAGGGGGATACACTCTCAACTGTCTGAATCTGTCCTCGCCTTGTTTGGTGCAAGTCCCTATTGAGTGAGCCCCTGTGGCAGAGATAGTCTGGGTGGCATAGGACAGCACGGACCCTCCTGCGATGGGGAAGGTGGATAAGGTCCAGTCCAAGCTCCCATTCAAACAGCGCAAAACAAGGACCCGGGAGCTCGGTGAAACTCAGCCCCCCTTAGAACAGAGTGACATGACTGAAGAAATGCCTGCAGACCTCTGTCAAATCCTAGCTACTATGCAAGCAAGTCTCAGCTCGATAGATGGAAAAATAGACTCATTAGTTTATCGTATGGACCATATGTCCGAACGCCTTGATAAACACTCTGAAAGGCTAGATATGGCGGAGAGACGCGTGTCGGAGGTAGAGGAAGCCCACATGGAGACCAACGTGGCTCAAAAACAGTTGAACAAGGCTCTTACACAGCTGCAAGACAAGGCGGAGGGCTTGGAAGCCAGGTCTAGGAGGAGCAATATTCATATTACTGGCCTTCTGGAGTCCACTGTCACAGGAAATATGGAACTGTTGATTGAAAATCTCTTAGTGACTCTCCTGGGCCGGGAAGTTTTCTCCTCCATGTTTGTGATCGAGCGTGCGCACCGCTCTTTGGGCCCTGGGCCTCTGCCGGGTGCACCACCGCGCCCGATTATTGCTAAGCTCCTGAACTACAGGGACAGAGATGCAGCCCTAAAAAGAGCCAGAGAAATAGGGAGCTTGCAGTATGAGGGTTCTACCATCTCGCTATTCCCTGACTTAACCGCCAAGGTTCAGGAAGTGTGGAGGCAGTTTGCTCCGTTGAAACGTGCATTACGTGCCCAAGACCTCGACTATGCCATGATCTATCCTGCTCGTCTCAGAGTGACGATGTACGGCGTTTCAAAGATCTTCCTAGATCCTAAATCCCTGCAGAAAGCATTAAAGGACTACTCCACAAATTAGCCGTGGAAGAAGATGCAGAACGGTTGCAGGGGGCCGCAGGAGGCACCATGGATGAAAATGATTAGGGCAGAACCTAGCAACATACTTTTAATGGGACATATATAAAAGGGGGAGAAGGGGGGGAGGGGTTTTATACTTGCAAAACATGTTGCTTTCTGAATGTTATACTGAGCGGACAGTCACTGCTCCCATGTCTGATTATAGTGGGGAGGGTGGCCCTACCATGTTAGTTTTCTGACACCCAGCTGTGTTGCGAGCCACCATATTGCCCCCCTCCCCTAGCAAACATAACGAGTGCGTAGTCAAGCTGGTGATGGGGCACAATTCTGGAGGTAATGCTTCCTTACTTAACACCTCTGCACGGTAGGACATTGAGATGCCCTTATTTACTAACCTTGACGTGAACTGTGGATTGTTCTCTGGAAGGCATCAAAGTTGGCAATCATTGTATAAAGACTTCCTGAGGGGAATGGTTACTGTATGTCTCAGGAATTTGTATGATCGATGCTTAAGAGACTAATAAGTAATGATTGGATGCGTGGGGTGGATTTCAGAAATCAGGTTTGCTCATGTAAGTAAGCTTAAAAGATGGGCAAGGTAGGATGCCACATATGATTTGCGATGACTTCAATTCTCACTCAGCTATAGCAGAGTGAGTGTCGGTGGAGAGGCAACTTCTGCCCCTGTGTGTGCTCTACCTGATGGCACTATGCCGTCCTTGTTTGGGTACCGGGGAGGGGGGTATCTCGTTCGCGTCCAGTTGGGGATGATGCGACGTGGGAGGGGGAGGGAGTTCGCCATTGTTTGTTTTTTGAACCACAGAGAGCGCATTGTCCATAAAGTATGTTACAGACAAGACAACCAGTTGGCTTGGCTAGGCATAATGGAGATAGTCAGGTACACCATAGACGCTCAGATATCTCTAAGATGACCCAGAGCGACGGTAACAAGGTTAGATACCTGACATGGAACGTCAGAGGCCTTAATAATTACAGCAAAGTGCGTAATGTTATTGCATATCTTACACGGCATACCATAGATATTGCACTGTTACAGGAAATCCATGTAACAATAGATAGTAAGATCCTCACGGAGAGAGTATTACAGGGTCCCTTCCATGCAGCAGGATTCTCATCACACGCTAGAGGGGTGCTCACATGGGTTAACCCGAGGTCAGGAATTAAATTAGATCCGGTTATAGCAGATATGGAGGGGCGATATACCATTTCTAGGTGTAGGGGGAAAGGCCTTGACTTGCTAGTGATTAATGTGTATGGGCCAAATTACGATAATCCGAAGTTTCACCGGACCCTTTTAACAAGTCCTTGCATAGATTCTGCATTGCCGCTGATAGTGGGAGGTGATTTTAATTGCGTCCTGGATCCAACACTGGACCGATCGGGAGGTCCGCTTCGGCGTACTTCGGCCTCAGCGAAATCCATTGCGGATGCCATGGTGCGTCTGGATTTGGTGGATATTTGGCGCACTCGTTTCCCGGAGCAAGGAGGTTTCACACACTATTATGCCCCACATGAGCTACACATGAGAATAGACTATTGGCTACTGGCGAGAGCCCTATACCCAGAGGTCAGGGAATGCAAGGTTCACCCCCGAACCCTATCAGACCATGCACCAATACTACTGGTGCTGCACTGCACGCAGAAGAGACCTGCCCCGTTCACATGGAGATCCCCCCCTATTCATTGCTTGATAACGCATCTAAAGCTGATATTTCCGAAGCCGTAGAAGACTTTGTTGCAAACAATGTAGGGTCAGTACCTAGGTTCTCCACAGTCTGGGAAACTTTCAAAGTTTGCATCAGAGGCATTGCAATTTCTAAACACTCGGGGGTGCTGCGCGCCATTAGGGGTAGACTGGATAGCCTGGAAAAACGCCTGACTGAATTGGAATTGGGATTGCGGCGCGATGGGGCAGTCAATAGTGTTGAAGAATTGAAAAAGACATTGGAGGAGTACCATGAAGTAGCTGACAGTGAAGTCAAACGTATGGGTAAATATGCCGTGGCTAGAAGCTATGGGGAGGGGGAACGCCCGGTAGCCACGCTTGCAGCATTACTGCGACATAGGAGAGAATCCTCAACGATCACAGCAATTCGGTCTGATGAAGGAGAGTCGTTGGCCGATCCCGAAAGTATAGCAAACCAATTTGGACAGTATTATACGGAACTTTATCGATCTCGTGCGCATGTAGACGAAAGCATGGTTCAGGACTATCTTGAGCACATAAAGTTACCTCGGCTCACGAACGAACATCGTGAATATCTGATGAGGCTGCTGGAGGCATGGGAAATTCATGAGGCCCTAAAGAGTATGCACTCGGGAAGTGACCCGGGGCAGGACGGCCTAACAGTGGCTTTTTACAAGCAGTTCAGGGACCTTTTAGTCCCCCATTTGGTAACCCTATTTGAAGAGATTAGTGAATCAGGAGAGCTGCCCCCATTAATGAGAGAGGCAATGATAGTCACTATTTTGAAGCCTGGTAAGCCTCCGGACGAGTGCTCCTCATTTCGCCCATTGTCATTATTAAACGTAGATACCAAAATATATGCTAAGATTCTAGCCAATCGCCTTGCGCCGCTAGTTCCAAAATTGGCCCGCACGGAGCAGGCAAGATTTGTCCCTGGGGGAACCTAACTTACAATTTGCGCACCTTTTTTGGAACAATCCAACATGTTAACCCTGAGATTAGAGCTGCTGCAGTCTTCTTAGATGCAGAAAAAGCATTTGACTCTGTAGAATGGGCATTCATGGGGGCGGTACTAAGGAGGATGGGGGTTGGCGAAATATTGATTAAATTGGTGGCGGTTCTGTACACCTCTCCCTCCGCAAGAATAAGAATTGGGGATATGGTCACTGCTCCCGTCAAAATATCTAGAGGCACCAGGCAGGGATGCCCACTATCCCCTCTACTATACGCCATAGTTGCAGAATGCCTAGCCTGTGCACTCAGGGAATACCATGGATTCCGAGGACTCCGATTTCCTAATTACAATTTAATAGTGTCATCATATGCAGATGACACCCTACGTTATATCAGAAATCCAGAGGCTAATCTGTCCCCGGTTCTCAGAGAAGTTGTCCGATTTGGGGAGCTTTCTGGATTAAAAATAAATTGGAATAAGTCCATAATATTTCCTTTGACCAAATGCACGGCTCCCTTTCAATTGGATTTTCCACTGACTTGGTCTACAGACCCGGTGCGCTATTTAGGTATACAGATTCATACAGACCCGGAGATAATTTTCAGGGAAAACTATGGTAGGGCAGTCACTAAACTCGAGGAGGATGTGGACCGTTGGACACGCCTGCCTATCTCTCTGCTCGGGCGAATACCGCTGATGAAGATGGTGGTCCTCCCGAGGTTTTTGTTTCTGTTTTTAAATATACCCATGGTCCTTCCAGCTAAATCTATTACCTCTATATTGATGAAATTGGCATGGGCGGAGAAGCAGCCACGAGTTCAGTGGAAGGTCCTTATCCTTTCCTACAGCCTGGGCGGTCTGGGAGCCCCGGATATGGAGCTTTATTATAGAGTAGCACAAAGTTTGCATGCGTACCATTGGATTCATCAGCAATTGGACCCTCCTAATTTACACATAGAAAAAGTAGCCGCCGCCCCTGCCAATCTCCCCTTTCGCTTGTCCTGTGCTCCCGATCGTCGTACAGGAGTTCTAGACTCAATTAATACCACAGTGCATGCGTGGCATGATCTGATGAAGAGACAGGCGAGCAATATATTATATTCCCCAATTACTCCGCTGGAATGGTGCGCTTGACTGCCTATGAGTGGAGACCGGTCAGCAGTCAAGGCATTAAAAACTATCAACATGAGCAAAGCTGGTGACCTCTTCCTAAAGGGTAGAGTACGTACGTGGGCTGATGAGGAAGCCGAAAGACATGAAGCCACACCATTAGTACAATTTCATTTCCATAGGGTGCGCCACGCCATGCGAGAGCTCCTAGGTGACGAAATGATGGAGCCGCCGGTAGTAGTTCCTTTCACTTTAATATTAAAATCGGAGTCTCCTTATAGACTGGTGTCTAGCATTTACGGAGTAGTACAAAACTACCATAAAAACTTTTACACTAAGTTGAGGTTGGAGTGGCAATCAGACTTGGATATGATTATCGATGACGACACCTGGAGATACTGCTGTGAGGCGACGCGGCGGGTCTCCTTAAACGGCCGCCATCGGCTAATCCACTTTAAATACTTACAAAGAGTCTATTACACGCCTGCTCGCTTACATAGGTATGGGCTGCGCGAAACAGCTGAGTGTGAAAGGTGCAGAGTGAGTCCAGCAGATTTTTTACATGTGGCCTGGTTATGTCCAGTGGTTGCCAAATACTGGAGGCAGATATTCCAGGAATTAAGTGACATTGTAGAGGTGCCTATCCCTCCGGATTCTCTGCTTTCCCTACTGGGCAATTCTAAGCAAATAAAGAAGGAGATCCGTAGGTTGGTTGAAATGGGTTTACTAATTGCAAAGCGGAGAATTGAGATGCGCTGGGCGCGCGGTCCGCCTCCCACTCTATTGGAGTGGTCATGCGACATGCTATATTGTAATACACAGACGGAATTGCATAATGAACTGTTTCCCCCCCAGAGTCCTCCCAAGAACTTTTGGGGATTGTATCAAACGTACTTAGCAGGGAAGGTCCCATTGACCTCTGACTAGATAACTGTCATTAATGGGAGAAACATGGGTTGAAGAATACTGATGTGTCATTGAGAAAGTAGGTGATACTGCTGCCTGCTGCACACTGCAATGAAGATGAATATTCTAGGAAGGTAAATGTAAATGTAAATGTAAATCCAGTATTTGTAAAGCGAGAAACAGCTATTCGAAGGCATCCCGGCGCTGGGAATTATGCATGGCTATATCTCTTACCTGTTTCACCTGTTTATTAGCGTGTTTGAATTTTGCTGCCCCCCAGAAGGCAGCTGCGAATGGGGCCATTCAGTAGGCACTCCATTACATCCGTGAATACTGGCTGCTGGGTCAAGACTTATACCTGGTGTCTAATTAAGTTAGCAATCTGATGCGAGTGCCAATGTATGTATAACGCATAGACATGTTTGATGTGAATCTTCATGGACGCTGCTGTGGTTCTCTTATGATTATAATTTGTTTTTCCTTATGTTATGCTTCTATTATACATATTAAGTTATGTACTTTCCATGCTACAGGACTGAAGAAGCATGTGATATATGTAACTGTGCAAAAACTTCAATAAATACAATAAAAAATAAATAAATACTTCTGCTTCTAAAACATATATTCAGCATATTTCAAACAAAAGTTACACTTGAAATGAAGCTAGCACAAAAACTCTTGAGGCATTCTGCACTATCAATCCTTCTCAATTTTAAACAAACCATGTTTAAAGAAAAACACTACCCTCACCATGTACATGAAATTTGCATCCGCCTTACTGAACATAGATCACCATGTAAACATATATGCGATTTCTTAATAGATGTATACCTTCAAGCCATCTTTCCCAAATATATACCTCTCTGCATCTTTAAGCAAGCTCAAAAGTCCCACTGTATATATAGCTATGTGCAAGCACAAAAACCATATCACACCATCTAAGCATATGCAAAGTGGTCATATAAGTTAAAAAACACACTGACAAACACTTCCCAATACATACTTAACAAGTATTACTACTTTCTAATTCATATGCAGGCAGCATCATGTTCTCATCTTTTATTTCTCACTTCACTATTCCTGTTTAATAATGTTACTAAAAGTACTACAACTCCCAGAATGCAAACAACAGATATATCTGTTCCGCACATGATGTTTAGACATTTAAAACATTCCTAGTTCCTCATTGAAACTTTCTACAAGACTATACAGTTATTTTTCAATAAAATACACAATGTAATAAACAGGCACTAATTCATTTTTCTCTTACTTCCTAAAACATTCACCACTAACCTCTTAAACACATACCCTCTAATAGATACAGTTCATCTCATATATTTTTTCTCATCACTGTGATACTCCTTTTAATCAAATTCCCATATACATCTTCATTTCAAATGTACATTTTTAAAATAATGAAAAAGTTGTATACATACCAGTGAAGTCAGTTTGTAGATTATAATGTTGTTTTAGCTCTTTCTGCTTAGTTTTGACACTGTTAAGATTTGTAAAAACTAAGCATAAGAATGGTACACCACTTTCATACAAAGAAAGTCTAAAATGGCAACCTCTTCAACTTTTACTCCATCATCTTGAGAAAGGCAGCAAATGAAATGATGTCTTTCATTTTAGACTACTCCATCTCCACTTGTGAATTGTTAGCATCTGTTAACCCTTTCCCTCTTGTTCCAAACGAGGTTCCTGTTGCCGCATTTTCACGATGTTTTCGCGATCATCATGGAAAAATTGCGAAATAAATTGGGAGTTCAAACCGATATCTAGCTTCATTTTTCAGAAATTTAAATACTACACAACAGTTTATTACATAGTCCTGAGTTGGAAATTAAAACTTGCCATTACTTACATTGTGTCATCACTCCTCAACTGTTTAAAAAGTGTTCTGTCTCTTTATCACCCTTCCCCCCAATACAGTCTTAGCTCAGTGTAGCTAGCAACCCAGTGGAACCAGTAGGTAAAAAGTTCACAGCACATTCTGGAAGGAACATGCTACTTCCAAATGAGATACAGCAGGTGTTGTTTACTCCACAGATTCAAAAGCATACCCATGTCTGTATTACATTTCTTTTCTTAAACAACAGCCATTAATAAGCTTTTTTGCTAAGGCATCCAACACATACCTAATTTTATTCACTTTCATGCTGACAGCATCCAATAAAATATACATATATATATATTTTAAAAAACACCTCCATTTTAGCTGCTTTTCCTTTGGAAATCTACCTCATTTGGCTCCAGCCTTCTCCTTCAAAATGCTTAGAGTATGGATTGTGGGCCACAGCTATATCTATTGGGCTAAAGAGGCTGCAAAAAGACAAGTATTGACAGGGACTTGGGTTTGCCAAATTTGCAGATTACTTGGTTTGGCCAGAGAGGGTTACATTTTCATCAGTTGCTGGCTTTGGTTAAATCCATTGTGGATTCCCAAGCTCCTCACCTCATGATTGTGCACTGTGGTGGCAACGACCTAGGCACATTGACTGGGGTAGGGCTGGAAATCCTAATGAAAAAAACCTTTGCAGAACTGATGTCACTTTTCCTTCACGCTGTTTTGGTGTACTCTAATATATGCCTAAGACAGAAATGGAAGTGGTCAAATCAATTCTGTCCACAGATTGACAAAGCCAGGAAACCTGTTAATAAAACTGTTACTGCATTCCTCAGAGACCATCGCATGGGCTGTATCCATAACAACAATCTACATTTTGACATGCATGGAATTTATAGAAATGATGGAGTGCACTTTACAGATGAAGGCAACAGGATGTTTATAAGTAACCTGAAACTCTGCATCCGGACTTATGTGTAGCAGCCACATACACACAACCAACACAACGGCTCGTGCCAGAGCCACCCTAGTACTCGAAGTATTGTGAAGTTTTTTTTGGAAGGGCTTTTTTTCCTTTAGTTATTGGGGATCTTTGCAACGACATCGTGATGTCCGCGAATACGTTGCAAAAACAGAACCCAAAAGCAGACATTCAATGGCCACCAACACAGCCAAAAGTATTTTGTAAAAAAATCCATCCTGAAAATTGTCCTACACATATTACAATATTCATACTTCTTTGAAAGCATGTTGAAACTTATATTTTTGTACTACGTTTCTTTAAAAACCATCTTTCAGACCTAGTTTCCGTTTTTGCGGTTATTCGGGATGTCGCAATGACTTCGTTACTTGCGACGATTGCACCTTTTCCATAAAGTGAAAACACATATATGCACGCACATTACAGTATTTTACACAGTAGAGGTTTATTACTGTACACTTCAAATTCATGTTTTTCTAGTGTATTTCTAGAATTATCTCTAAAACCTATTTTCTGTTTTCGCAGTGAGGCCAGAGATTGCGATGACGTTGGTCAATGCGATCCCTGCGGTTACATCGCAAAAGCAGAAAGCAAAAGCAGGAATTCAATAGCCACCACCAAATTAAAAAATTATAACTATATAATTAATTCTAACCATCAAAGTAGATAACTCACTTTATAAATAACTCTATAAAAACATTTATCAATATCTCTATAACAATGTATTAATGATTCATTACTATTTTTTAAATATTTTCACCAATATTCGCAAGGACGTTGATAGTCGCAATGTCTCCGCGATGGTACAATCGTGAATATCGCACGCGATAAAAAAAAAAATCTATTTTGGACATATAACTTGTGTCATTAACACCCCCAATTGTCAACCATGGGGTTAGGGTATCTCCACCCTGACCCCTTATATGGACTTTCACACAGATTTTCAGCACCGGGAATCATTCCCGATAGATGAAATGGCGGCCGCAACTTTCTATTAAAGTTGGGTCCAGCAGCATTCGCGATTCAACACAAAACCTTTGTGAAATATCCGCGGCCAGAGATATCACCATAATTTTAAACTTACATTTCTCAAAACCTATTAAACGGATTTACACCAAATGAGCAAAGGGCACTTCATTGAACTGACATCCACCTCCCTGCCAAATTTGGTGTAAGTCCGTTCAACGGTTCGGGCTGTAGAGATGGCTAAAGGTTCCTATGGGAATTAACATTACAAACGCAACCTTATTTTGCACCCCAAATTCTCGGTCCCCACTGCACAGATCACCCCCAAACTTTCCCAATCAACAGTACCCACTGTGACACTTTTTGGCAAAATTTTATGCAGATTGGTCAAACAACGCCAAAGTTATAGCCAAGTCAAAAATGCTTTTCCTATGGAAACTAGGTCCTTACTATAACTACCTACTGGTGACCGCTATATATCTCTATATATATATATATATATATATATATATATATATATATATATATATATTTCTGTAACAATATAAATAAAGCGATCACTCAGAGGTCTGCATACACCAGAAGATGATTTAATCCAGGTTACGCGTTTCGCTTGTGGTCACACAGTGTTACATGGGAAAGGACTTGCAATACATAGGAGTTGTAGAAATCAAGAAAGGACCAAACGTTAGTGTTCTGTATGCAACAAAATTGGCATCCATTTTGTAATATGCTATTTCTTCATGTAATGTAATAAACCTCTTACTTTACAGTGGTCAAAGAGTATTACCATCATACTTGCTTTACCAAAGTGGATCAAACCGGTCCTCTCATAACATCATTGCACTTCCTGCACCATGAAGTATTATGAACTTCTGAATACAGCCCAGCCACTGTTAGAATACAAGTAAAGTTGATGTAGACAGCGTAAATGTGGTGGCCATTTTGTAACGGTATAGTACCTACTTTCCACCTCTTGCTGCTAAGGTAATCCCTGCGCATGCTAGTACGTAGATGGTATCGGTTATTCTAATCCTTGCAAAATCTACAGAACTAGCAGTAGGTGGTACCCTGAATAATATATTATTTCGGTCGACATAGTGCCGTAAGGAATGGACAGGGGTGAGTACGGTCCGAATTGTAGGGGACGTGCTCAGGTTGCAAGGGACTAATGAAAACCGTTACCAGGTGTAAAAAACACAGCGGCTGGAAATAAATGAAAATTGAAGCGGTACCTGAAGAGATGACTGTATATACCGCAAAGTGCCAGAGGGGGCATGGATGATGCCTGTCTAAACTCTTACAGTATTGGCAAAGTGCCATAAGAGACTGACCTCTCATATGATTCTTGCACAGCTCCATGTAAAATGCCGTTCCCCATACATCAGCACTACACCCAGTAGTCCACCAAGGATAAATAAAATTCCAAATCATGTGTCCGTGTCAAAATTAATGTAAATGAAAGTTGTCCTAAGACTGAAGAGAAAACTAGAAAAGCATATCTCTTATCTGTCTTGTTGGGCCCTTCACCATATTGATAGAAGAAAAGGGTAGGGGATTGCAGTGAGGGTTGGTTCTCAGTTTCCGCCCCTTCCTTTTCTCCTGTGAAAAAGAAATAAAAATAAAAAGAACATTAAAATCCGTGAGCAATCTCATATTGGATTAAAACTTACATACAAGATACAAACAACATAATTTCATGACTGTACAATTGACAGGAAACGGCACATCAACATAAGGAAGGATATTCTACTTTGTCATTTATCATTACTCATGTAAATGAATACTCATTTCTTCGTCTTGGTTAAGCCCTTCTGGGCTTTTGGTTTGGAGGTTGATTATATGCCAGGATTCCTTCTTACGTAGTTGAAGGACTCAGTTGCCCCTTCTCTGTGTGCGTTCAATCTGTTCTATCGCAAAGAAAGTCGAAAGGGAGCTGTTGGACAGGTGGTACTCTGCGAAGTGTCTGGCTACAGGATATTGGGGGTACTTATTCTCATGTGTTCTAACACTCTTTTCTTTGTTGCTAGGGTGGTACTGCCTACATATCTTTTCCTACATGGGCATTCAAGGATATAGATGGTAAATATGGTGCCACATGTGAGGAACTGTTTTATAGTTTTTTCTCCTGTGGGTGTGGGATAACTTTTCCTCATGGAGCTGTTTCTACAGGCCTTACAGTGACCACAGGGAAAGAAGCCTTGAAGATTGATTTGAGTGTGTAGGCTGGTATTAGTAATGTCTCCCTTTACTAAGAAATCTCTGAGATTTCTCCCTTTCCTGTATGTTATCTGCGGTCTTTCTTGTAAAGTATGACCTATGATCGGGTCACTAGTGAGGATATTCCAGTTCCTTGTCAGTATCTTGGATATTGCCTTCGACTCCTTATTATAAGTGAGGATCACTCTAGTCGGGGTGTCGTCCTCAGGGCTGTCTTTTTCTCTCAGGGTTTCCTCTCTGTTTATTTTACTGATTTTATCTTTCGCTCTGTTCAAGACCCAGTTGGGGTACCCTCTCTCTCGAAATCTTTTCATCATGTTCTCTTGTTTGTTCACAAAGCTATCATGTGTGCTACGGTTCCTTCTTGCTCTCAGCAGTTCACCAAATGGAATACTCAATTTTAGTGTTTCTGTGTGACTGCTGAGAGCATGGAGGAGGCTCTTTCCTGCCGTTGACTTCCTGTGTAGTTTGGTCACCAACTTGTTGTTTTTAACCGCCACCACCACATCCAGGAATTCAAGCTGTTTCTTGCTGAAGGTATATGTGAGTTTAATGTTAGAAGTGTTGTTATTAAGGTCTGTAATCATGTCTATGGCACTTTACTCACTGCCTTTCCATACTACAAAGAGATCATCAATATATCTATACCATTTGATCACCTTGCAGGGTGCGTGGTCTTGGTCGAGTTTTTTGAGGACCTCTTCCTCCCATACCCCCAGAAACAAATTAGCGAAACTGGGGGCAAAGCAAGTACCCATCGCCGTCCCGAGTACCTGCTTAAACATGGTGCCATTAAATAAAAACATGTTGTTCAGTAGGCAAAATTTCATAAGTACTAGTAACATTTCTGTATGTTCCAGATAGCAGATTTCACGTGTACTTAAATAGTATTTACAACAGAGGACACCCAGGGAATGGTCAATGATGGAATACAATGAGTTAACATCCAGAGCAATCATTTGGAAGTCCTCCTCCCATACAATATCTTTGATTTTAGCCAGGAAGTCTTTGGTATCCCTTACATGTGAGGGGAGTTTCTCTACATATTCACGGAGAAAATGATCTATATATTTAGAAATATTTTCTGTGACACAACCAATAGAGGATACGATAGGTCTACCAGGAGGCACTGTCGGGTCCTTGTGTATCTTAGGTAACAGGTAAAAGATAGGGGTTCTGGGGTAATCACATTTGAGGTAACAGTATTCCTCCCATTGTAAAATCCCTTTATCTTTATACTCAGTGAGAGTATTCCATATGTTAACAATGCTAGCGTTGTACTCTTTTACATCAGTGGGGACATAAAATCTTGTGTCTGTGAGCTGTTTGGTGGCTTCCGTGATGTAAGCTGCCCTGTCCCAAAGTACAACGTTACCACCTTTGTCAGCAGGACGGATGATAATGTTCTCGTCCTCCTTCAGGGAATTGATAAACTCCCACTGTTGCTTGGTGAAATTGGTGGGACCACAGTTTCTGTTATATTGGCGTTTGCGAAATTTTATAAGGTCTTTGGTTATAGTCTCATGAAAAGCATCAATGTTATCGTGTGCCATGAGTGGTAAGAAGATGGATTTGGGTCTAAAATCAGTGAGAGCAGGATGATCGGTTCTAGGGGTGAATTGTTCTGTGCACTGGTCTAGACCCGATTCCAGGTATAAGTCCTACATGACTGTCAGTGTTTCCCTATCTCTTATGCTAAGAGTTGTGTTATTGTCTCCACCCGGTCTTTTTCCAGGGATTTCTGATGTACCTTTAAGACTATGCCATTTTTTTAATTTCACTTTCCGGACAAATTTAAACATGTCTATTCGTGTTTCAGGATAGTTAAAGGAAACAGTAGGGCAAAATGATAATCCTAGGCAAAGGGTACATTTTTCAAACATGATAAGAGGTCTGTATGATAGGTTTATGATTGTTTTGTTTACCATATCGTCATCCATCATTTCAGATTCTTTTGGCCCATTTGTCTTGTTCCCATAAGCCGATTGCCTCGTCTTCTGCCTCTTTTGGATTCTTTGTCGTTGGAGTTTCCTCCTTCTCCAGTTTCTTCCAGGTTTCTTCCTCGACCTCTGCCTCGTCCTCGTCCTCTCCCTCGCGTTTTCGTTGGTTGGACAGTCCGCGGTATCTCCCTCCTTGTTCTCAGCACACAGAACTTGTCTAAAAAAGTCGGTTGAATTCTTTGGCCTTGTTCTCTCGTTGTGTGTGGCGTTTGTATTTGGCGTTCTTCCACTTCCACATCACTGCTTGTCACGGAGTCCGTTCCGCTCATGTTCTCCGTTTCACTTTCCAGGGGTTCACCCAGTGATAGCTTTTCATACAGATGGTCGTACTTATGTGAGTAGGTAAGTATTCGACCACTCTCATAGTCTATGCAGTCGCGGTGGAGTTTGCGCTGCTTCCGTACTTTAATGTCTTCTTCATAAGTTTTTAATCTTAATTTCAGGTCATCCACAAATTTCTTTATTATCTCTTGTTCTTTATGATTTTTCAGTTCGTCTTCCAATGTTTTTAGTTCCTGTAACAGTGACGCCCTATCTTCCCAAGCGTATTTCACCAGAATGGTTAACATTTGTTTCGAGCTTCTCGCCGAATTTTCTGACCACTCTTCGAGCATCTTGGGGTTGGGGGATTCGTACGAGGGAGTAATGTAAATTAGTAATCCTCTGGGTACCATATCTTTTTCTATATAATCTTGTAATGAGATAGCCTCCCACCATTTGGATATTTCTGACTTCTTGAATTTTTCTAATCTCCTGAGTTTGTCTTGTAAAGTGGTATCTTTGGGTTTTGATTCTGTCCTCGCTTGTCCTTTATTCGGTGCTCTGGCAAAGAGACTGAGGGCAGCTGCCCTTGTTTCTGATTCTTCTTCCATGTTGATGATATCCTTTCCTGTCTGTACACTTCGTGCAGCAAAGATGTGGACTATGTGTACAAAACTGGCAGTGTCCTGGAGCATGCACCTCCCCTCACATCGATGTGAGGTTCCTGCTGCCTGAGGTGTCGTAAGTTGTAATCACAGCATGCTATATTAGTATGCACGATCTATGCTTAGTATTCTTGAAAAGTATTCAAACAGAGTTAGATGGGAGAAGTCTTTCAATATTCAGTTTGTTACTTAATACTTTGTGAGGTTCCGTTTTTAAGTATAGGGAAAGAAGGTGGGTAATCGTGAGAAAGTCAGTAATCCTAGTGTTAATAATAATGCTGAAAATATCCGCTGGCAAGCGACCACTGTGTGGCGTTTTATAATGTTTCTGTAATGGCCCAGATGGGCAGGGTGCCTGCCGGTCAGTACCCCTTTCTATTATCTCATGTGTCAGATCTTCGCACCGAAATCTTTTTGGGCAGTTTTTTAAGTAAGATACATGCGCTGCCTTTTTCCGGGGCCGTTTCCCACTGTTCCAGCCCAGAGTTTCTCTCCTATTTTGCCCGCTTTGCAGGCTCCGTGTCCTGCCACAGACAGGGCGGAAGGTGAGAAGGACACACATCCTTCGACCCGTCTCTTTCCCCCTCCCCGTACCCCCGGGCAGCCCCACACGGAGTTCTTACCTGCAAGTTATCTTGTGTAACGGGGCCATTCGGAAACTCCTCTGCTGTGATTTCACCAGGTTCTGTGAGCCGTATCGTTGCTTCTGTCGGCTCGGTCGCTGTGATTCGTTTTCCCGCAATCGCTGCTCGCCGTCAGTTAGTTATGCACGGATACGTCAGCGCGATCACTAATTGCCGTGATTTCACAGTTTCAAGAACCCAGATGCTTCTCTCTGTTGGCTCGGTCCCTGTAGTTCTTTCTCGATGATCACTTTTTGGTCGAGATGGACATTGTTCCTCAGTAAAGTTTTATCGTCACTTCTCCGGTCTCCTCTGCTTGAAAAGTACCGACACTTCAAGCCGGGCCCTGGAAGGCTCATTCAATGTTTTCTCATACAGGGCTCCTTCTGCCTTCCTCCGCCCTCTGCAGAGGATCGCTGGTTGTTGGCGGAGCACGCCAACTTCAGAATTTCTGTAACAATATAAATAAAGCGATCACTCAGAGGTCTGCATACACCAGAAGGTGATTTAATCCAGGTTACGCGTTTCGCTTGCACAGCAAGCTTGGTCACACAGTGTTACATGGGAAAGGACTTGCAATACATAGGAGTTGTAGAAATCAAGAAAGGACCAAACGTTAGTGTTCTGTATGCAACAAAATTGGCATCCATTTTGTAATATGCTATTTCTTCATGTAATGTAATAAACCTCTTACTTTACAGTGGTCAAAGAGTATTACCATCATACTTGATTTACCAAAGTGGATCAAACCGGTCCTCTCATAACATCATTGCACTTCCTGCACCATGAAGTAATATGAACTTCTGAATACAGCCCAGCCACTGCTCCGCCAACAACCAGCGATCCTCTGTAGAGGGCGGAGGAAGGCAGAAGGAGCCCTGTATGAGAAAATATATATATATATATATCTATATATCTATATATATATATCTATTATTTATATATATATATATATGTATATATTTATATATATACATATATATACATGTATATGTATATATATATCTTCGACTATGCCAATAACACGCGCTCTCAGGATCTCGTACAACGAAAGTTTATTTTGTTAAAGGTAACGCGTTTCGGAAGCAAGACTTCCTTGATCACACGAGGAACCCAGTGCATATCGTGAGTTTACATAGTGGTAGTAATAGCAGTAAAAAGAGGACAGAAAACATTGCAAAAGAAATTGGCGGCCATCTTAGAGTGCCCAAAACCTTGCAAAATGTAAATAAAGTACGAATATTCGTATACCTGTCTGACATTAGGTTATATATCTGCGCAGCTAATTTTATGTACAATTTTTTTTTATACAAAAATTGATATTATATTAATGCAGTATTAAAAGTAAAAAATACATAAGTGCAGCTGCGCATTCAACTGTCGTTTGTAGCATCAAAATTTACATCGCCATACAATATGGAACATGAACGCTACAGTGTGCGTGGGCCGAAATGTGCATGCAGCGAAAAAATCTAATTAATTACATGGCCAAGCTCGCACTGCGTGACCCTGCTAGGGAGCCGATTCTGCTGCGTGCAAAATATGCTGGCCATATTGGAACCCCTGTTACAATGTGTTTCGTAATGGACATTAACACTACACGGTTGTGCACAGTGCGTGTAGTAAGTAAACCGACAAGGTGTCGAAGTGAAGTGCCATTACTGGGTATTCCCTGCTATCTCAATACGAATGCGCTAGTGGCAATGTAGTTCAAAGGGGGGTCAAATCTGGTATACTGTAGTCTGTTACCATTTCCTATGTAGGAAATTCCATCCTAGCGCCAAGTGGCTCATTAATGTCTGCTCAGTACTGTCCGAAGACAAAAACATAAACGGTGACTATAAGTGAAACAATACAAAAAAGAATCTTATCTATGCGTTGGTGGTGCACTCTTCGTAGAGGTGAAGAAAAGGTTAGGTAGCCCATGAAGTGCCCGGAAGTGTTCGGTGGGCCCCTTCCTTTCCTCCTGTGAATGAAATAAAAGAAAACATAGGATTAAAAACATTAAAATATAACTCTAGCTTGACATATGATGGTACATGAGAACTGGTTCATACAAGAAAAGTTATAATAGTACATCAAGCAGCATGGAATATTTGTACAGCTTCCTAAGAAAAAACATATGCAAATGAACACTACTCTTCAATCAAATGTGTGGCTAATTCCTCATTTAAATTGTGGCCATGCGGGTATCTTGTCTCAAGTTCTAGAATCCATCTTGATTCTTTTTCCTGAGCTTGAGTTCCCTGTTACCCCCTCTTGGGCTGCCTAGTACTTGTTCGATAACAAAGTAACTAAGAAGTGAGCTGTTGGAGAGGTGATATTCTGCAAAATGCCTGGCAACCGGATACTGGGGGTTCTTGTTATTTATGGCCCTGAGGTGTTCAAGTACCCTTTTCTTGGCCATGTGTGTAGTGCTCCCTACATAGCGTTTCTTGCAAGGACATGTCAAAATGTATATCACAAATGTTGTGCTGCATGTCAGGAATTGAGAAATAGTTCTTTTCTTTTCAGAGTGTGGCATACTAAATTCCTTAACCATGTGACTGGCTTTGCACGCCATACAATGTCCGCAAGGGTAAAAACCCTTGAGGTTGTGTGTGCTGGTAATTTATCGTTCTGTAATATCTCCTTGCATGAGCATGTCTCTGAGACTGCGGCTTTTACGATATGTGATTCTGGGCCTGTCACTGATGGTGGGTCCTACTATGTTATCGCTCTTAAGGATGTTCCAGTTATCGTTAAGTATTTTTTGTATTTTACGCGAGCTGTTGTTATATGTCAGAATGACTCTTGTCTCATGGGAGTTAGTGTTTCTCTCCTTATTACACAAAGTACTTGTTCTGTCGACATTTTTCAGTTTATTGACTGCTCTGTTAAGTACCCATTCAGGGTACCCTCACTCTCTAAAGCATTTAATCATGATTTGTTCTTCTATCTGGTAGTTGTCTTCTGTACTGCAATTCCTTTTCGCTCTCAGCAACTCCCCATACGGAATGCTCCATTTAAGGGTGTCTGTGTGGTGGCTGAGAGCGTGAAGAATACTGTTGCCAGCTGTTTCTTTACGGAATAGTCTGGTCTCAAGTGTGTTATTAACTGCTTTGACTTTAACGTCCAGAAACTCTATTTCTTCTCTGTTGATGTTCTGTGTGAGTACTATATTATAGGAATTAGTGTTGAGTTTCTGAATGAATTCATTAGCCTCTTCTTCACTACCCTCCCAAATTAGAAAAAGGTCATCAATGTAACGCATCCAAGTTTTGACCCTTTTGAAATACTGGGAGAGACATGTGTCATTCCTGATCTCCATTTCCCACAAGCCTAAGAATAGGCCCGCGAAACTTGGGGCAAAACATGTGCCCATGTCAGTCCCCAGTATTTGTTTAAACAGTACTCCATTAAACATAAAAATATTGTTCTGTAAGCACAGGTATATCATGTCCATCAGCATCCTAGTGTGTTCTAAATACATGATGTTTCTTGTATTAAGAAAGTGGATACAAGCACGGACGCCTTGATCGTGATCGATAATAGTATAAAGGCTTGAGACATCCATGGTTATGAAAATGTCATTCGATGTCCACTGTATGCCATCAATTTTACATAAAAAACCTTTTGTGTCCTTGACATATGATGGGAGTGTGGTCACATAGTTCTGAAGGAAATAATCGACATACTTAGAAATGTTTTCAAAGGCACTCCCTAAGGATGAGACAATAGGTCTCCCTGGAGGAACAAGAGGATTTTTATGCACCTTCGGGAGAAAGTAAATTATCGGTAGTTTGGGATAGTCTTTTTTCAGGAATAGGTATTCTTCCCATGTAATGAGGCCATCTTCTTGCCATTTGGAGAGTTTGCTCCAGGTGGTAATGATACTATCATTGTAAGTCTTAGTATCAGTTTTTTCATAGAATCTGCCGTCGTTCAATTGTCTATGTGCCTCTGCAATATACATGCTCTTACTCAGTAAAACGATATTCCCTCCTTTATCCGCGGGGCGGATAACAATGTCTTTATCATCAGCCGATGAGATGATGGCTCTTTGTTTCATAGTCAGGTTGCCTGCCACAAAGTTATGTGAAGATCTTGCATGTTTGTGCTCGGTGAGTGCCCTGGTCACCACATCATGAAACGTATCTACGTTATCATGCGGGAGATTCGGGTAAAAGATAGATCGGGGTTTGAAAGGGGTCTTAGCAGCCCTATCTGTGACAACCTCTTCGGTTTCAGAATTGTAGCTGGATTCTAGTTCTTCCATGGTAGTTAGCACTTCAATGTCCCCAACTGTTGTTGGTGGGATTGGTGCTAAGTTGGCCGCGTCCTGTATTACCTTTAAGGGTATGCCATTTGGTCAGTTTCAGTTTTCTAACAAATTTGAAGATGTCTATTCTTGTGTTAGAGTAGTCAAACATTTCCGTGGGACAGAATGATAACCCTAGACATAGGGGCCAATTCCGATTCGGGCTGGAAATCTCTCCGACCGAGCCGGAGCCAGAGAGATTTCCGACCGAATCGGACCCGTGCAGCCCGACCGAACGAGTACGATGCGTCCGTATGCTATCGTACTCGAGTCGGTCGGACTCCCATTGAAGTCAATGGGAGCAGGTCGTACAACGCGTACGCGGGCTCCCATTGCCTCAATGGGTGCGAGGCGAACAAGGGCGCCCCTACAGCGGGTACGCGGCGAAGCGACTTGCGTCGTACACGCACAGGTAGGGGGACCCATGGGTCCCCCTGTGTGCGACTCGCGCGGCTGCGCGTACAGGGGTCCGACACGGACCCCGAGTATGGCTCCGACTGCTCTTTCGAGCCGGATGGCGCGTGTCGGTCGGACTGCTCGCGGCACGCATCGTACTTACCCGGCCGGGGAACGTCTCCATTGCGCGGTGCGAATCGTGTCCGAGCGAGTCGGTCGGTGCGGTTCGACCCGGGGACGAGTCGGTCGGAGCGGTTGGGACGCCCGAACGAGTCGGTCGGCGATTTCTCATCGTACTCGCTCGTCCGGATGCGCGTACGGATCGGTCGGGAAATAGGGCTCCGAATCGGATCCGGTTAAGCTGAATCCGATTCGGAGCCCTACCGGCCGAGATCGGAATCGGCCCCATAGTGTTTTCTTTTCGAGAAAGGAAAGAGTGCGACTAGTCAGATTAATAATAGTTTTGTTTACCATGTTTGTGTCCATCATGGTTACTTCCTCTTTCTCATGCCCCGTCCGGTTCCCACTGGCTTTGTTCCATTTTCTTTTTTTCTGTATCTGGTGTTTTCGTCGACTGCGTCGTTGTTTGCTTCGCCCCTGCCTCTTCCTCTTCCCCTTCCTCTTCCTCGTCCCCGTTGGCCTCTCCCTTTCGGTGTTGGTTGGGGGGTTATGTTCACCGTTTGTCGCCCCCTCCTCTGCGTTCGGTAGTCATCTAAAAAAGTTGCCTGACGAGTAATGACTTCTACTTCTGAGGTTGTGCTTGAAGTATGTACCGAGATGTCTGTCTCTGAGTCACTGGTCATGATGGTAGGTGCCGGCGAAGCAGTTACATGCTGGTTTGCACCACCGGCGGTCATCGCGCCACCGGTCTACGGGCGGAGCTCCCAGGAGGGGCGCCTGTGGTTGAAAAATGTATATATATATATATATATATATATATATATATATATATATATATATATATATATATATATATATATATATCTGTCATCTCAGTGACCTTCTTTCACCAACAGCTGCTGTACCACATTCAGGAAATCATCATTTGAGACAATGGACTCAGCAAAGTAGATCAATTCCTCTTTATTTAATCCATAAATGCACAAATTCGAAAACAGTACGTCTATGCATTTTGGCTTACACCTTCAACTGGACAACTTGTAACCTCTCACCCACATGTTTAAAAATAGTCCCTCTGCTATTGGACTGCCCTCAAGCCTCATCTACTAGAATGCACAATCTGAATTGCCTCGCCGTGTATCAGACGCCATTTTGTACACCTAGCCTTTCTTATCAATCAGCCCTTGACTTGAATGTATGCTGTACAATTCCACATGTTTATATGATTCTTGTCTCACACAAATCATGAAAGTCCATGTCGAAAACATTACATTGTAAATTACAACATAATAACAACATGTAAATAAGTTATCACATCAGGGAGCAGAAATTAATCGAGAGAGAAAGACAGGCACTATATTAATCTTTTGAGAAAAGTAGTTAAACAAATATTTCAAAGCCTATTTTCAATCAAGTATCACCCCACAGTCCTCGAGCTACACACCTCGCGACCCACTTCAATTAATTGGAGTCATTATTTGCTCAATATGCTCTAAAGTAGATATATGCATCTTAGTATATATAATTATACATACAAAAAACTAAAGTGACTGAGTGCTAAAGTACATTTTTAGAAAAATTGTAAAGTGACTCCATGCTCATGTGCAAATCATGGCTCAGACCCCAGTGCCTACATCATAGTCAAATACTGTAAAATTATAAATATGAGCAAAAGGGGCAAGATGTTCAAGGATCAGGTTAAAAATTCATTGTAGGCATTGAGGTAAAACTACAGAAATTCAAATGTGATTTTGTGCTAAAGTGCAATAGTCCAAGTGAAATGCAGGTAGATCAGGTCATTCCCACAAGTCCTATCAGCTTACTTGAGTATATTGGTACATACTACCTGCTATTTCAGTTAGCTCTACAGTACAGTCTCTTAAAATGCATGGGCCAAAAGGTGTTAACATATATCACCCAAACCGTGTAAAATGTGAGGGCTCTAATTTTCCGCCATACATCTGAATCCATTGTTGTGAAGTAAACTAAAATGGCTTGTGAAGTGCAGAGGGCATGGTTGCAACATTTAAAACACATATCAAGTGAAACGATAAATTAACCAATTATGTGTTAATATATCCTAGACCACGAGTATTTACACTGAATTCTAGTAGTGGCAAAACAATTAATGGTATCAAAGAGTTTCTACAAAAGACTGGCAGTGGACTGAACCTCTGGGCAGGACATCAGTCTAGGTACTGGATGCTATTATCCGGTGATCATCCCATATCCAAAAAGATCTACATATGGACATAAAGTTCAGCATCCAGATTGTGTCCCCATGGCTTCTGGGTACCCAGTAATAAGATCATTCTGTACTCTGCTCTCCATAATTCAAGTACTCTATCTCCTTTCTGTGGGCAAGTTTCTATATGCTTGATGCGTTGAAAGTGAGACTACTGGATTCGCCATTGTGGACCTTCCAAAAATGTTTGGCCATGGGGTAACTTCTATCTTGGTTCTTTATGCTGTAGGATGCAAATTCTGTGTTTGTGGATTGTGCTTCCAATATATTTCATTTTACATCAACACTGCAGAGCATACACCACAAATTTAATCTCACGGATTATCCTCTCTTTGATCACGAATGATCTTTCGTCAAATGGTTCATATGTTTGTGTGTTTGTACCATGAGTGCATGCCTCGCAATGTTCACAGCTCCAAAACCCAAGACTTTTCTTGGATAGCCAGTTTGATTTGTCATTGTCAATTAACATACTTTGTGTTGAAATATCCCCCAGAGACCTGGCTTTGCAAAATGTGTTCATCGTGCTGCAAGACATGCCAACTGCATGTTAGGATAGATCTAATGGAGTGATGTTCCTGATTGAATTCTACAAAGAACTTAATATGAGCAGTATCCATTGTATGCAGTTGGATATATATATATATATATTCACTGAAAAAACCATAGGTTTTAGGGACAGTTATAGTTAGTTGGACATTTCACTCGTACAAAACTCGTGAAATTCCCCCGTTATAGTTAGTTCAGCTAACTATAACTCGCGCCCCCGCAATGCACTGCTGATGACGTCACATATTACATCACTCATGACATGGTCAGTGACATCACTGATGACATCACTGATGACATCTCAAATGACATCACTGTTGACATCATGCAGTGACTGTGTGTTTCTGTAAAGTTTAACTATTTTTAATATATATCGGAAAAGACGTATTGAAGAATGAGTGGGTGTATAAGTGTCTGTATGGATGATTTAGTAAGTGCGTGACTGACTCTATAAGTGAGTGATTTAACGTATCTTACTGAATGCATGGGTTAGTGACTAAACTGGGTGAATGTCTGTATCCGTCTGTCTGTTGCTGTGTAAGTGGCTGCATGTGTTTGTGAATAGCTACATGAGTGTGTATATGAGTTAATGAATGGTTGTCTGAGTATCTGTATGGGTGCCTGAGTGTTTGTGTGGGAGGGGTGTGTGCGACTCTGTGCATAGTTGTGTGAGTGGGTGATTCACTGGGTGGATGGTTTCAAGAGTGCATCTGTGATAGACTGTATGGGTGGGTAAGTGTGTGTAAGAGTGTGTTAGTGAGTGAATGTATGTCCCAGTGGTACATGTGTGAGTAACTACATATGTGAAAGGCAGTATATATGTGTGTTGGAGTATATAAATAGCTATTAGCGAGAGTGAGTGATTGTGATAGTGGCTGTATGGATGAGTGTGTGCTTGTATCAGTGATTGTATAAGAGCGTAACAATGTGCTAGTATTTGTATGATTAAGTGAGCTGGTGTGTGTATAACTGTATAGGTGAGTAAATGGCAGTGTGTTTAATTATTTGCATGACTGACTAGGTGTGTGAGTACCTCTATGGATGAGTGGCGGTGTTTGAGTGTCTATATAGGAGTATGAGTGCATATGATAGTCCTGTACTGAGTGACCGTAAGTATGAGTGACTGTACGGGTGAGTGAGTGGATGTGTGTGTGTAGACCTAAGAATCAGTGAGTGGGTATGTAGTTATTGGTGTTGGAGTGTCTATGGTTTTGCGAATGGCAGTCTGTAATTTAGAGTGGGTGTATCAAAGGTTATATTAGGGTGTGAGGAGGTGCATCAGATTATCACGTGGCTGATGTCATCAGTGATGTCATCAGTGATGTCATTTGAGATGTCATCAGTGATGTCATCAGTGATGTCACTGACCATGTCATGAGTGATGTAATATGTGACGTCATCAGCAGTGCATTGCGGGGCGCGAGTTATAGTTAGCTGAACTAACTATAACGGGGGAATTTCCACGGGTTTTGTACGAGTGAAATGTCCAACTAACTATAACTGTCCCTAAAACCTATGGTTTTTTCAGTGAATTTCAAAGGTTTTTTAAATGCTAATTTCTAACTATAACGTGTCTGAAACCTATGGTTTTTTCTGTGAATTTCAAAGGTTTTTTAAATGCTAATTTCTAACTATAACGTGCCTGAAACCTATGGTTTTTTCAGTGAATTTCAAAGGTTTTTTAAATGCTAATTTCTAACTATAACGCCCTAAAACCTATGGTTTTTTCAGTGAATTTCAAAGGTCTTGTAAATGACAATTTTTAAATGTATTAATTGTTATATTTATTTTTTTGATACTGATTTACTACATTTTTTAAAACTATTTATTTTTAGATTTTTATTTATTAAATTACATTGTAATTACATTATATATTACATTACAAAATATACTTTCTCAGAATGAATTACTTTAGTTTAAATAGTTTGCAAATAGGCAATAGAGTTTTAAGTACAGTAGTTACAGTTGTTGCAATGGGCAACACAATTTCAAACACAATGCAACATTGAGCTGAATGTGAATTTCTAGTTAAATGCAATTAGTTACTTTATGGATTACTTTTCTAACCACAGGACTGGATCCTAGATTCAGTCCTGGGACATCTCCTGTAAACAGTTGAGTAAAAGCGTTTTGGTTACAGTAGTGATTTTTAAGGAATATTATTGTATTTTAAAAGTTGACACTTAGAAACTTTTTCACATAGAATCACCAATGTTATCCTATGGGAGGAAATTCACTTAGCAGGTAAGTAGTGTTATCGTTACTTTTTCTTACTCAGTGTTGGATCCTGGATCCAGCACTGGTGCATCTCCTGTAAACAGTTGAAAGAATGCGTTTAAGTCATACAGACGATTTTTAAGGAATATTTGTAATTTGTGAAAATCGACACTTTGAAACTTTTCTGCTGAAAACCAGACAATGGATTCCTATGGAAGGAAATATAAGTTACTGGTAAGTACGGTTAGAATTACTTTTCAGGGTCAGTGCTGGGCTAAAAGATGCAGCACTGGGTTCTCTCCTGATAACAGGTGAGTAAATCGGAATTCGTAGTTCGGTTGATTTTAGAGGAATATTATAAAGTTCCAAAACTCCACACACAGAAGAATTTCCAAGTGAAACCAGTCAATGTTAGCCTATGGAAGGAAATTCAAGTTGCTGGTAAGTACGGTTAAAATTACTTTTCAGGATCAGTACTGGGCTGAAAGATGCAGCACTGAGGTCTCTCCTGATAACAGGTGAGTAAATCGGAATCCGTATTTCGGCTGCTTTTAGAGGAATATTATAAAGTTCCAAAACTGCACACACAGAAGAATTTCCAAGTGAAACCAGTCTATGTTAGCCTATGGAAGGAAATTCAAGTTACTGGTAAGTACGGTTAGAATTACTTTTCAGGACCAGTACTGGGCTGAAAGATGCAGCACTGAGGTCTCTCCTGATAACAGGTGAGTAAATCGGAATTCGTATTTCGGGTGATTTTAGAGGAATATTATAAAGTTTCAAAAATCGACACTTAGAAGAATTTCCAAGTGAAACCAGTCAATGTTAGCCTATGGAAGGAAATTCAAGTTACTGGTAAGTACGGTTAAAATTACTTTTCAGGATCAGTACTGGGCTGAAAGATGCAGCACTGAGGTCTCTCCTGATAACAGGTGAGTAAATCGGAATTCGTAGTTCGGCTGATTTTAGAGGAATATTTGTATGTTTCAAAAATCAACACTTAGAAACTTTTTCAGCAAAAAGCAGGCAATGATATCCTATGGAAGGAAATTCAAGTTACTGGTAAGTACGGTTAAAATTACTTTTCAGGATCAGTGCTGGGCTAAAAGATGCAACACTGGGTTCTCTCCTGATAACAGGTGAGTAAATCGGAATTCGTAGTTCGGCTGATTTTAGAGGAATATTTGCACAATGGTGAAGGGAGGGGGCGGGGCCTGAGGGGACATCTGTGCAAACGCGCCCCGTGGCGCGTTTTAAGTTGGGGGATTAAGTCCCCTTGAATCATGAGGGTCCCTGGGGGCCAACTAGCCCAGCAGGAACCTCCAGTATGCGCCAGGGGGCTGCGTTGCAGAGACCTGTACAGAGGCCACACCCCTTTTTACACCTGTCTGCAACGCAGCTCTGTGGCGCTTTCTGGACGTACCTGTTGGGCTAGTTGGCCCCCAGGGACCCTCAGGATTGAAGGGGATTTAATTCCCCATCTTAAAACACGCCACGGGGCCTGTTTGCACACATGTCACCTGAAGCCCTGCCCCCTCCCTTCACCACTGTGCAAATGCGCCCCGTGGCACGTTTTAAGTTGGGGGATTAAGTCCCCTTGAATCCTGAGGGTCCCTGGAGTCCAACTAGCCCACCATGTACTTCCAAAAAGCGCCACAGAGCTGCGTTGCAGAGAGGTGTAAAAAGGGGCGTGGCCTCTGTACACCTCTCTGCAACGCCAGGGGGCGCATTTGCAGACTGCTGCAGGGAGGGGGGCGGGGCCTCCGGCACGATGCCGGTCTTTTTTTTTTTTTTTGATTGGGAGGGGGCTGCGTGGCCCCCTTCCCTTGGCCACTTTTGGCCCCGGGGACCCCATCCCCCGGGGCCTTAGCATTTTTTTTTTTTTAAATAAAAAAAAAAACAGGAAGGGGCCGCGTGGCCCCCTTCCCTGGGCCTGTATTGGCCCCGGGGACCCCATCCCCCGGGGCATGCCCTCAATTTTTATTTTTTTTAATTTGGAGGGGGCTGCGTGGCCCCCTCCTCAGGCCATTTAAGGCCCCGGGGACCCCATCCCCGGGGACGGCCTTGCCCTTTTTTTTTTTTTTTTTATAATTTGGGGAGGGGGCTGCGTGGCCCCCCTCCCTGGCCACTTATGGCCCCGGGGACCCCATCCCCGGGGCCTGGCCTCTGGTTGGGGACTGTGGGGGTCCCCAATCCCCCACAGTCCCGCCGGCTCCCCGTGTCCTACGGGAGTCGGCCTTGCTTTCCACATGGGGAGCAGCTAACATGCTGCTCCCCATGTGGAAAAGCTAGTTAGTTTGCATTTTGAAAGAGAGAGCAGGTTTCCTACTCTCTCTTTCAAAATGCAAACTAAGTTTGCTATGACAGGACGGGAGCCGCGAGGCTCCCGTCCTGTCATAGCAAACTACAGTGTCCCGGGGGTAGGCACCCCGGGACACTGCAGGAGCCGGCCCTGGGGGTGGCGGTCCCCAGGGCCATCAACGGCTCCAGGAGGGGGCCGCGCGGCCCCCTCCCATCCTGTGCACAGCCCCGGGGAGGTGGTGGTCCCCGGGCTTTGGGGTCCGTAACGGACCCCCATATTCAAATCTTTAGTGCCCCGGGAGGTGGCGGACCTCGGGCGTGTGGGGGCTGGAGCCCCCACACAGGTCAAAAAATTTAAAAAGAAGCCCCGGGGAGGTGGCGGTCCTCGGGGCAGCGGGAGGGCAAAGAGCCCTCCCGCACCATTATTTTTTAAGCCCCGGGGGTGACAGTCCCCGGGCTTGGAGGCCTTAGAGGCCCCCCACATATTAAAAAGAAACCCTGCATGCCCCCGGGACTTGGCCCACCCGGGGCCAATTAACAACGAGCGCGGGAGACCGCGCTTCGTTTTGTTTTTCTCGGCGGGATCCGCGCACCCTGAACGCATCCCGCCGTTTTTGTTTTTTAATGCTTTTTCTGCCCAGGGGTCCTTGAGGGACCCCTGAGCAGACCTAGGGGTCAGGGTGTTTCTACCCTGCCTCCTTTGTGCGTTTTGCGCACTTGTTTCTTCTGGGGTTTTTTCTAAACAGAAACAAGTGCGCAAAGCGCAAAAGGGGCAGGGTAGAAACACCCTGACCTCTAGGTCTGCTCAGGGGGCCCCACAAGGACCCCTGGGCAGAAAAAGCATTTTATTTTTTTAAATCGGCAGGTTCTACCGAGGGACAAAATGGCTGCCAACACTTCCTGATTTGGAGTGTTGACAGCCACTTGAAAGCCAATTAACATGCAGCTCGTGATCGGGAGGGTGCGCGAATCCGACGCGGCCATAGATATATATGTGATTTTCCTTTTGATTTTCTCTGGAACTACTGAACGGATTTACACCATTTAACAAAAGGGTTTTTTCTGAACCAAGAACTACCTCTTTGCCAAATTTGGTGTAATTCCGTTCAGCAGTTCGGGCTGTAGCCGTGTCTAAAGTTTCCTATGGGAAAATGAATGGGGAAAACACGTTTTGGGACCCCCCTTTTTTCTCGGCCCCCGCTTGACGAATCACCCTGAAACTTTCAGGGTAGGAGCGGACCGGAGCGGGCCATAAAGTTTGAAAATGTTGCGAAGATTCGTCAACCGGCAGAAGAGTTATTTCAAATAGAATGTCGCGGATTTCCTATGGAAAATAGGTCCTAACTATAACTATCTACTGGCGACCGCCAGTAGATAATATATATATATATATACACACACACATAATTTTAATGATTTATTTCTTGTAAAAATGCAAAAAACACCACGAAATATATACAAGTTAATATAAGGTTGTACAATTTACATGAGTTAATCACTGTGCTTTGTGTCAACTGTTTTATGAATGATTGTAATCAGCATACCATTATTAAAACTTTTATGATACCAAAGTTGGGCAAATATTAATAATATTTAAGTTCCTGTAAAATGGAGATGCCCAGAAATTCACGATGTGTGCTGATGGTCTTTTTTAAGTATACTTTTTGCATATAATCATTATTATGATTTCATTTCTGTAGCTCTCATTGCATTTGGGCTTTAGAGCTTTGCAGAGAAGAGTAATTTTTTAGTCTAGCCTAGAAATAGCTTTATCTGTCGCATCAGCCCTATGTAATTCAAAACATTCATAAATAAAAAATACAGTGGGGCTCTGATTCAGCCGCTTTCATCCAATGATCTGTTCAAATGTCATTATGAGTTTGCTTTGGTACTCCACAGTATACAGCATAGCCCAGTGTCAGCCCACCTTAGTCATTGGATGTATTGCATTATGAGTGACGGCATTTTGCTGTACACATTTCACTGTGAGTCAGGAACTATGAGTACAAGAAGGCAAATAGTTTATCCTATTTTCTTGTGGCTTTAATAATAGCTGCCTGGACAATATATCCTCAGAATGCTCTCCTGAATAATGATTTGCGCATCTCACGCCGCCAAGACATCTTTTCCCTGCTACCTACTTTAGAAGATGGTTCTTTTCATGCAGGCACTTCTGTGACTAGTGTAATAAATTGAAGTATTAGTTGAGGGGGTGAGAACCCACCTCAAATATTGATCACAACTCTTGTCAGGGTGAACCAACAAAGTCACAAAATAAACCTGTGCATAACCCTCTGGTAGCATGGCACAAAGTAGTCTGTCTTAACTTAGAGGCGATGTGTAAAGTATTTATGCAATAGTCAAACAGTAATAAAGTGAAAACACAACACAAGAAAATCCTAAACCAACTAAGAAAAACAGAGTCAATTTTAATAAATAAAATGACACCAAAATAATAAATAAATAATAAAACCCAATAAGTAGAACCGGAGATATGAATTTTTAAAGTTTGAATTAAAGATAGCACCAAGAAGCACAAAGTTGTTATCTGGTCTCACTAGACTAAGTCAAACATTAAGGCTGACCACAATGGAGCATGAGTTGGATACAGGGACCAGGTTCATCCCAATGAAAAAATTCCCTTCCGACTTTGAAACATTTATGTAGAAAAAGTGGTTGTCTACGAGTCGTTGGCAAGGCAAGCTGGATTTGAATCCGGGCTCGATGATGGCGAGTTGCTGATGAGTGAGGTCCTGGTACGATTGTCAATTAAAGCAGGAAAGCCCCAAGCGGGTGAAGGCCAAAGACTATGCCCAGGAAGATTTTGACGTTGATGGGGTGCCTGCTAAGCATCGGTCAATATGAAGCCCTCTACATTCTGACTTCAAAAGGTTTCTGGAAGTCAGATCTCCTTCGGCAGGGCAAACCAGCAATATTCTATGTCAATGGCTTCGGTGTCAACAGTGATCTTGGTCAATTCTTCAGGCAGAAAGTTTGCAAGACGTTTCTACGTCCCAGCTTTTGCAGTGTGGACAGGACAGGAGACATATGCTCTAATACTATCTAAGGGTCCAGGACCTAGGAGCACCACTTGGGGGTTAGGTCTTACTCCAACAGAGGCCAGCAGCAGGGTCAAGGGAAGGTCCAGTTGTTACAAATCAGCTAATTGCAGGGAGGGAGGCCTCTGGAAGCTTGTTGTGTCCCTAAATGCTTAAACAGGAGGTCATTTAACCGACCTTTGGAGTCACTTCTGGGGTCCTGGGTTCAAGGCAAGCAGGCCCAGTCTTTCTTCAGGTTCATCAGACAGCAGGACAGTGCTTCTTCTGATTCTCTACCGACCCAGAAGAATTCTGAGGAGGGTACAGGGGGTTCCACATTTATGTCCAAGTTCCAGCTTGAGGGTGGGGGGAACTCCGCACTCCCTAACCAATGGGATAAAGGTTCCCGTGTGTTACCCTATCCACTTTTGCAGCACGTCCTGTGTATTGCACTGCTAATTATCCCATAGTACCCCTATTTCCCTAATACTAACATGGTTGAATCCTTCTTCCCCTGGTCACAACTCCTTATGCCCAACCAGAGATGCAGCAATGGAAATGGGCAACCCCTCCCTTGTGGTTACTCCAAATCAGTTCTGGGGCAGCTTCCCATGCCAATGGGTTTGGAGACAAGCACGTTAGCAAGACAAAGGAGAGGCAGGCCTAGGTGTGTGTTACATCTACCAGTTATAGGGTAGGCATCCTTTGAATCTCAGGAAGGGGCTGGACACAGCCCACCAGCCATCCTGATCAAGGCAGAGAAATACCTCCCCACATGCAAGCCCCTTTGTCCACTGACTGGAAGAAATCCACATCTTACCACAGGGAAGCCATCAGCAGTCAGGTGGTATCGGACACTGACAGAAAAGCCCCTTTTGGCTTAGGCAAGAAAATGGCAACTTTCTAAAGGCGTCTTTCAAAATAGTAATATCAAATTGTTAGCTGCATGGCTCAACCCCCTATTAAACTCTATCTGGAACACTTCCCTGAGTTTGGGCATTTATCCAGTGAAAACGGCGTATGTCCAGCCAATTCTTAAGAAAGAAGATGCGGACCCTTCAGATCTAAAGAATTTTAGTCCTATCTCTCTCCTCCCGGCACCGGCCAAAGTGCTGGAAAAAGAAGTTCAGAAGCAGTTGACAGAGTTCTTGGAGAACAACCATCTTCTCCACGACTCCCAGTCGGGCTTTAGGACAGGATACAGCACGGAGACAGCTCTTCTCGAAGTGGCAGAAACCATACGGGAAACGGTAGATCAGGGTAGCTGTGCTATGTTAGTGCTGTTGGACCTGTCCGCAGCCTTTGACACTGTGTCACACCAGATCATTTTAGAGAGACTTGAGCTCCTGGGTGTGAAGGGAACTATTCTAAACTGGTTCCGCTTCTTTCTTGAGGGCCGGTCTCAAAACGTGTTCCTTCGCCCGTTTATCTCCTCCACTAGACCCATTGACTGTGGAGTCCCGCAGGGCTCGGCGTTGAGCCCCACTCTTTTAATGTATACCTGGCCCCCTTGCTTTGCTGATTGAACAATGTGGTGTGAAGGTTGTCTCGTATGCTGACGACACTCAGCTGGTGTTCTCATTTAAAGAACACACGGAGGCAGTGTTCACGAACTTCAAGCAGTGTCTGCGAATAATCTCGTCTTGGATGACAGACAGCTGTATGAAGCTGAACACTGAAAAACAGAGGTCCTGTTCTTCAACCAACTCTCCCCCCACAGTCGGAACTCTGGTGGCCAGCTGAGCTCAACCCCTCCGCTCCCGGTGAGCTCAGCTAGGAACCTGGGGTTCAAGTTTGACTCCAGCCTATCAGGTCGCGCCCAGATTTGTAAAGTCTCTTCTGCTTGTTTTTGGAAATTGAAAAGCTTACGGAGATTTCTGCATTTTCTGCCAATGGACTGCAGAAAAATGTGGTTCATGCTTTAGTCACATCCCAGCTTGACTACGCGAACAGTCTCTACTTGGGGCTCCCAGATTATCTGATCAGGAAACTACAGATTATACAAAACGCGGCAGCTAGGCTGATCAGAAACATACCACTTCGTCACCACATCTCTCCCCACCTGCGGAGCCTTCACTGACTGCCGGTTAAGAGGCGGATCGAGTTTAAGGCATTGACATTGGCCTTTAGATCGACCAGAGATTGTGGTCCCCAATACTTGAAGGACAGACTCCGGAGATATCACCAGACTAGATCTCTGAGGTCAAATCACCAGGATCTACTGGTGATTCCGTGCTTCAAAAAAGCTAGGATTGGTGGTCGTGCTTTCTCTGTGAAAACCGCCTCCCTGTGGAACTCCATGCCGGAGCACCTTCGTAAGGCGAAGTCAGAACTCCTGTTCAGGAAGGCCTTAAAAACTTGGCTCTTCAGCCAAACTTAGAACCCTGTCCAAGTCCCTAATGCCCTCGCCCGCAATGTATCTGCTGCTAGCGCCGGGACACTTCCGTTGGAGGTAGCCGTGCGCTCTACAAACTACAATAAAATAAATAAAAATAAATAATATAAAATCCATCTTGACCATTAAGTTTGAATTTAAATTACTATGAAAATTAGTCCTTGAACCATAATTCTAGCTAATTCCAAACTGAAGTTAAATATTATAAGTTGTGGCAGTGTTACCAAATTAACTCCAGATCTATTGGGTTTACCAATGCTTTTTTATTTTACGAAACTGTCTTTGGCATTTAGCTGTAGTGATTTTGATGTTTGGTTGCAAGCCATTCAGACCCTGCATATCTATTTGGTTGCTGCTACCAGTATGGGTGTGTATGCCCCTATGCAGGTAGGCAAAAACTAGTGTGTCCCTCAGAAAAGTCATCACCATTCTCTTTTTCTTGAACAGCTTATTATTCGCAATTGTAACATACTAAATCTGGCACCTCTAACGCTCCCAAGAATGTAAATAAATGTAAATAAGGACTACTTCTATTACCCATTTTAACACCTTAACTGCTTCGAACGTTCCGCGCCAGTGCGGAACGTTCTATTAAGTGGGCGGGGCCGCGTCGGCCAACGGACGTGCGCAGCACTACCGAGGTAGTGCTCGCGGCGGCCGCTGGCCGACGCACGCAGCAAAAGGGTTAACAACGGTCAATTAATTGACCTTAAGAAATTAAAGCTTTAATTGGCCTTACCAGAGTTATAACTGCAGTCTGAAGCTCACAACAGATTTTTAGGAAGCATTTTCAATAAGCCTGACATTTATTGCTGATTTATTGGCCTATCCAGTGTCTGTTTCTTTTCCTTTGCCATAAAGCATTGCAAAAAGCATTCCAAGGTAACTGCCAGTGTGTCCTTACATTTGGGCGAAAATGCATTCAATGGCAGCCGTCTTGGAATGCTTTTTGTATTTCATCTTTAGTTTACCATTCCTAGATGCCTGATGCTTTCCGGGAATACTAGACAAGGGGGCATATTCTCAAGAACATGTGATAACCACCGCAAGTTTAGCTTAACGCAACTTTGCATATCGCAGTCTATTGCGGGACAACAACGCCGTGTTAACGTAGTATTCCCAACCTGGCGGCACCATGCGATAGTCCCACGATAACACGTCAAATGACCGCGTTAAAATACACGCAACGCTGCAAAAATGCGAAACGCGAATAAAGTTGCGATGAGGCCAAACCCGATACAAAATTCTGCGATAACCAGCGACAGGCCTGCAATCCCCACGCGTCATGCGGGAAAATGCACTATAAAAGCTGAACAAGAAAAACACACCATAAACAAAATAAACTGCGTAGCAACATGGATGCAGCTGGAACGAGTGCCCAGGTCAACGCGAACCCCACAAGCCCCACAGACCACCAGCAAGGAACCTCGGGGTCTGGGAAGGCCAAGGAGAAGAGGAAGAGTAAGACGGGGTACAGTCTGCATGACAACCTGATCGTCGTCACTGAGGTGACAGAGCACTAACAACAACTATCCGTCACCTCCACTGTGTCATTGGCAAAAAAGACGGAAAAATGGCATTCCATCGTGAATGCCGCCGGAGTGTCGAGGAGGCCAAGATGCGCTGGCACGATGTGAAAAGCCAAACCAAGCAGCAACCCGCTGCCAACAGGAAGGCAGCAACCGCAAATGGAGGTGGGAGTCCGGCCCCACAAGAGGAGCTGGAGCAAATGGTGGCCACAGTCATCAGTGTGGAGACGGTGCAAGGTGTCGGGAGTCCGGACACTGCTTGACATGACCTGACACAACATCAACAGGGTGAGTAACGAACAGGGACTGTGGGGCCGGGGGGGACGGGCACAATGGCACACATGCACAATGACATGTAGCACACCGCACACCCACAATGACCCTGGGTCATGTCCCTGGTCCCCGTGGCACACAGCAGCACACATACAAACATCAAGTAGGCCCCCGTCCACCATGTGCCCAAAGGGCCCCACCCCACACATCACCAATTCCACAACACACACATGCACCCGTGCGAAACTCAGCAAAGATGCGTATGTGAGAGCCAAACTGACAATGCAAGTGACACCACATGACGAGCAGCATGGCTGGAGAACAATCACCATGACATTGTGCACACCACCAGACTGAGGTGGCTGAGTGTGGACCACATCCGGAAAGGAGCAGGTCACATTCTGACACATCCACGTGCACAAACAACCACTGACGTCAACAATACATCTGCAGACAAACAATGCACAAGAGTACAAAAACCGGCCAAGAGCACAAATGACCCAAGTCTCCAACATCACAGCACCTTAAAAGCACAAAAGCCAAAGGCACACCGCCTCCAAGGGATAAGGGGCAGCAAAATCACAGCTGCAGGTGCAACTCCCACACAATGCAGCACACACACATAGCAATGACAGCACATCCACATGGACGACAATGTGGTACACAGTGCAACACTTACACTGCAGAACCGAGGACACAACTGGGTCTGTCTGTGCGTAGAAAATGGCCAATCACATCTGACATAGCAGGAAACTGTGAGATGCAAATGTACGTGTACAACTTCACCTACGTCATGTAGTCCAAATGTCCACTGTCCCACATCAAATAGTCCGCCCCTCCCAAACAGTCACAATGTACATTGTCATGCAGTCTGTATGTAAACTTGAACAATGCGTCAACATACATGCCAACACAATGTCAACAAGCATCTCCCCTTCACATTGCAGAGGGACAAACAATACCTCCAGCAGAGCAGACCAGACAACTCTACAGTGATGCTGAAGAGGACCTCCACACTTCCGACACCAACGTCCTACAACAGTCCATGGACATCTTGGGCAATCGACCTCCAGGAGCAGGGCAGCACCGCTGCATCGAGGATACCCCACCCCCTGCACAGACAACACAGCTGGATGCACCCACCACCCCGGCTGGCTCCTAGCAGCCCACCCAAGCACACATCGCATTCCAAGGCCAGGTGTCAGACTGCCAGAAGGGGGTGGCCGAACATGTGCGGGTGGGGTACAACCTCTTGGAAGCCGAACTAGATCACATACGTGGGTGTCTAAGTCCCATCAGGGACCACCTACACTCCCCAATGGAGACCCACACTGCGACAGAAACACATGCCTTTGCACATTTCCAGTACTGAACCACACCCAGAGCCACGGGATAATCATCCACACCCCCACGCTGGACTGGCGTACTCCGGCCCAGTTCACTCATCTTACGTATTGAGTGGGGGACGACAAAGCTACATGTGCAATGTCTCCCCCGCTGCCTGCGGTGACATGGCTGCGTCCTCTGTACATGGCACAATGTAATGTTGTAGGGCCCGGGGCCCTAATGCATACATCATGAGCACACAGACACACTCAGATAGTTCGTTGAACTGGCTACGGGCACGTGCACTCGACACCTTTATTGGCATGGTCACATGTACAGTGACGCATGTGCTGGATGTGTGTGGGGTGAGTGTAAGCCAGCCCTCATGGAGTCATTGGTGCTGGCAACAACTCGAACAGTGATCACAATTAAAGCAAAAACAGAAAACACCAGCATAACAGAAACAACTGTGAAGCATCATGGTGGTAGCCGGAGAAAGTACAGTGTTCACCCAACATGCAAGCAGAATGTTCCATGATTTGTGGTGCACTGAGTTACTGGCACCTGAAGAGCTGAGCAGGGTATCAAGCTGATGATGGCACCCACGACAGGTGTGAGCAACTCTGATAGTCTGGCAGTAAGACACTTCCGACTCTGGCACCTGTTGTTTGGAGTTGGTCCTGGCGGTGGTGGCGTGTGCATCCTGCGGTGATGCGACGTCTGGGCAGGTCAGGACTAGATTTGATGTGTGAGCCCAGGTGGACCGCAGTTGAGGCCGGAGGCAGCGGACAGCGCAGGGCCCCAGACACATGGCGTTGATGACCCCCAGTCCATCGACCCAGAGGCCATCCAATATGCTATCAGACAGGGTCCATGACTTGAGCTGCACAGAGTTAGTGGCCCCGGATGCACTGCGGCTGGCACAGGCACACCGCCACAGGACGGTGACTTGCGGTGCAGTGAGATAGGGCCACGCGAGGTGAGCGGGTCCTCGTCGATGTCGAAGGTGAATGTAGTGGAGGTTTGAGGGGGACAGTGGAAGGTGTCCTCCAGGGCATGATATGTGAAAACAAGGGACCCCCTCTATCAAACAATGAGGTCTGGGAGTAAGAGGGGAAAAAGCAACCATATATTTTTACCAAGAAATACTCCCCTTTGACCTGTATTTCTTCTGCAATGATTTAATCCACTCTGGGTAAAAACCATACGAAATGTATCAAAAGCACATATGATTATTAGAATTGATTTATTATTCTTGATAACATCTTATTTCTTTATGGGAAAAAGTTCTTTGTAAACATAATATTTTACATTACTTACAAAAACTACACCAATATTTTTAATTTCTTTTTCTTTTTTACAGATAAAACATAAAATCATGAATACAAAAATAAATACATTTAATAACCCCAGACAACACACCTAATCTTATACCCCAAACATTCACTCTACACAGTCGTTCACAATCTTACAAGACACATGTACTCATCCGGATAAATGGGAAAACAAACAGATGTAAATAGTTTTCACAGCTGAACAATTTAGAGGTCTGGACACACGAGGTCGACGCGCGTTTCAGTGGGTTAACACAACTTGTGCACCACCTTCATCAGGACCTTGTCCAAATGGGGTTCAGAGTCACACAGTCAACTGAGCCAAGGGGACGTATGTTCTAGTAATGTTGTCCCGAATGAATGGACATCACATAGATTGGAGGAATACTTTAGACTGCACCATTTTCTTACTGATACCTATCAGTGCTTATCGTTATCCAATGTCTGCATAATTATATGAAAGCTTCACATTCTCTATTTGATGTTGGAGCGCCGCCACTTCGCAAAGATGAGTCAAAACCAAATTAACAATCCAATGTTATGTGTAATATATGTTGGTTCCCTCAGTACACCAGGATTGAGACGGATGTCCTCACCCTGGACAGAGGAATCGCCCAAAGGGGGTCAGTATCCTTCAATTTGTTTCCAATTCGTATGAACTCCCATGGGTACTAGTCGAGTGTTCGTGGCGTGTCCGCATCCGTCCAGTAACGCCGGGCATGATGCAGAGGGCAGAAGCCGGCCAGAAGCGGCAAATTGAGGAGTGGAATGCTACAGCCTCGTTTTTGCCACAAAGTCAGTGTCACCGACATGATGATGAAGACAACCCCCAGTCCATAGACTCAGTCGCCACCAAAGTGCAACCAGAAAGTGTACGTGGATGTCGGGGAACAGACTTAGTGGCACCGGAGCTGAAAGGGGATGCAGTCTGCGATGAGGCCAGTACAATGATAGCAAGTCTGCCATAAATGAATCATGACTGAATTCCCAATGTGTGACCTACTCGACCGCAGTGTAGGCCGAAGGCGTAGTCATCAAGGGCCCACAGACACGTGTGGTTGGGATGCCATGCACATACTTTGAGTCACCACATCTAAGGGAGTGTAGTGATTTAAACTCTGCATTGACATGTGTACTCGGCCATTGTGTAATCAAGACTCAGTTCCAAATGTGTGACCTGGGCACTCAAACAACGGGGGCCCCTATCTGAGCAAATGGAGGTAGTGGGATCATAGGGGAAACAAAGGAGCAATCAAACAAACAAGAATCCCCTACCTATTTATTTAACAATATGCTAAACGTCATATAATATAAAAATCTGAACAGTGCTGGAGAATAGAAGAGACAGAGATATCACAAAATAAATTAATTTTTTTAATAAAGATACAAAATACTCAAATATGATACAAAACTAATTATTAAATAAATAAATATACATATACATAGTCCCACCACTCATTCAGATAACTCACAACTGCAAACATACTGTCATACCTCTTGTATACAAACAACCAACATACATACAATAACTAAAGCAACACAACAAAGCAATAGATACCAATGTATTCAGTACATATCATAAATATAATAACACAACATTCAAACAATAGTAGGAGTATCACAAGCGCCGACGCGCGTTTCGGTGTACAGGCCGGATATGGCTAAACACCTTCATCAGGGCGTGGATACCACAAAAGTAAGGTGGTGGGAGAATTTCAATGGATCAAACAACTATCCGATTGACCAAGCCAGAAGATGCCATACGGGGTAGCTCGATGAAATAATCTAGGTACAGTCTGATACGGAATGGCGCCTGAGTTGGAGTGGCAATAAGAATCAGATACACCGAAACGCGCGTTGGCGCTTGTGATACTCCTACGATTGTTTGAATGTTGTGTTATTATATTTATGATATGTACTGAATACATTGGTATCTATTGCTTTGTTGTGTTGCTTTAGTTATTGTATGTATGTTGGTTGTTTGTATAAAAGAGGTATGACAGTATGTTTGCAGTTGTGAGTTGTCTGAATGAGTGGTGGGACTATGTATATGTATATTTATTTATTTAATAATTAGTTTTGTAACATATTTGAGTATTTTGTATCTTTATTAAAAAAAATTATTTATTTTGTGATACCTCTGTCTCTTCTATTCTCCAGCACTGTTCAGATTTTTATATTATATGACGTTTAGCATATTGTTAAATAAATAGGTAGGGGATTCTTGTTTGTTTGATTGCTCCAAATGTGTGACCTACCTGACCGCAGTGTAGGCCCGAGGGAGCGGTCAGCAGGGGCCCACAGCCACGTGTTGTTGGCCCGCGATGCACAGAGTTAGTGACACCAGAGCAGTTGTCGGCTGTGTTCGATCACCTCCGTAACGATGATCCTTTTCTCTTCCGGACTGAACCGCGTCTTCCTCTTACTCGTCTCCTTGCGTACAATGATGTGAACTCCACCATGCAGAAATCAAGACTCAGTTCCACATGTGTGACCTACTTGACCGTAGTGTAGGCCGGAGGCAGCGGTGGAGTACGTCAACGAGAAAGGAGTAAAGCGGGCCTGTGTCGCGGAGGCCGTGATGGTCTGAGGAGGCTGCCAAGGTCGCGGGCTTCGGGCTTGGAGCTTGCGCCGGCACGTGGTGGGCCCTCTTTGACACACGCCGGTGTCGGCAGGTGAGCAGTGAGGCCTGGCTGCGCAGGGGCGGGCATGACGGGTTCGGGGACCAGCAGCCCGGGGTGCAGCAGGCGCACAGGATCACAGGCCACATCGCTCACGGCGTCGGCCTCATGGCGGGGTGGGAGGCGCCGCCCTGGCAGACACGTTGGGCATTCCGTAAGAGAACCACGCCCAGAGCTACGTGCATTTTATTCACACCCCTACGCTGGCCTGGCGTACGCCGGGCCATCCCACTTCGCACACGCTTACAGGGGGGGACATCACAAGCTACATTTCCGCGATCTTCCCCACTGGCTGGGGTGACATGTTTGCGTCCACTGTCCACTACACTTCAAACACCAGCAGTGCATGTAGAGATGGATATGTCTGTGGTCTGCATACTGCAGTCTGTCCAGCACATCTCCACTACACTTGGCATTGTGTAAATTCTCATTCATGGGTCACTTGCCTCCTTCGCACATGCCTGCTTCCCACCTCTCCCCACATTCCGCTATTGTGTGGCTGAGGTGCCATGCTGTTGATGGCTCATGTACATGGCTAACCAAGGTTGCCACAGTAAGTTGTGCTGTCGTGTCTGGTGGGTGGGCATGTTGTTTGGCATGTTGTATGTGATTTTCTGACATGTGCAGTGCCAGAGTTGTGAGTTGCATGATTGTGGAGTTGAGGTGTGTGGGGTGTTCATTTGGTACTTGCCAACGAGCAGTGCATTCCCATAGGTGCCATCATGGAAGCGCTGGTTGATGTTGGACTGTCGGAAGATGGAGGGATCATGCACACTGCCTGGGTAGTTGGCTACGACATTGGTGTGGAGTCCCCTGTGGTCCACTATTGCCTGCTCGTTGATGGAATGCGTGTGCTTTCTGTTGCGGTAATTGTGTGCAGTGTCGGCAGGGGGCACAAGTAGGACATGTGTGCAGTCGATTGCCCCCAACACGTGCGGGAATCCAGCTATGGCGTATAGTCCTTGCTTGGTCTCCAGGTGTTCCTGCGCATTGTGGGGGACGTATAGGTACTGGGGTACCTAGCTGATGGTGGCATCCAAGACAGGTGTGAGGAACTTGGATGGGGCTGGCTGTGAGACTCCTCCGACTCTGGCGGTTGTTGGTTGGGAGGTACCAGAGGCCAACAGGTGCAGCACAGCCAGCAGCTTTGTCTGCGGAGGGATGTTGGTTGTCCGCTGTGTTGGTACCGTCAGCCTGTGGGCAATGATGTTCAGGATGCGGAGGATGGTTGTCCTTTTGAGCCTGTAGGGGGCATTGACATTGTCTGGTGTTAGGTCTGTGAGGCTGGTGCATTTCCTGAAGGTCAGCTGTCTTTGTCTGCGCTGCCTCTGTGGTGGTCCGGGGGGAGGTGGGGGGGTCCGGGGGGGTGGTGGTCCTGGGGGTGGAGGAGGTTGGTGTTGTTGCCCTCTCGGGGATCCGGGATGCATGGTGGGTGGCTCCATGGCATCTGTTGTTCTTCATCTGTGGCTCTGGGCTGGGCTCCCTTTGATGGTGCAGGTTGTCGTCCGACTTAACACCAGGTCAGAGCAGGTGTTAATTTCCTGCTGCTAACGCACCTTATCGCCTGTTTTGTGGTCTTAACGCCGATGTGGCTGGTCGTTGAGAATGTTGAGGTGTGGTGTTGTCGCGGATTTTCGCTCGGGAACGCCTACTCTGCATCTCATTAGCGATAGTTGCAGGGGTCATCTGTGGCGATGTTTTATGCGGATGCTTTCGCAAGAAAACTGGTGGTATCGGCTGTTAGCACCAGCCTGTGAATGGGGCGATACATTTATCGCGACTTTGGCTGCGATAAAGTGCCGATAACTCGGCGATAGCTCCTTGAGAATAGGCCCCTAGGTGTTTCTAGCCAGTCGATTGTGAGCTACCAGTAACTCGCAGACACTTTCAAAGTAGCTCAGAGCCTTGAGTTAATTTTTCAGTAAGCACTGCCATAAATACCTGTTGGGTTTCCCGTTAAAGTGAAGGGAAGGCTGTGTTTATTTTACGTTATTATCAGGCTTCAGATAGTAGGGACTGATAACGAGCAGTACTGCACTCGGATTTATGACCCAAGGTGACAGAGGTGAACAACTAAAGCACTGAAGTATTTAACTCTTAAATAAAAGTCCTTGTCAACTCAGTATTGAAACATGAGAATAGAATGATGTTTCTAAATGCTTTTAAATTGGAAAATATTAAAATGAAGAGTTGACTTAATGATTAAGATAACTCTTTATTTTAATTTCCCCCTTTGAAAGTGTCGGATTTACAAACAGCAGGCAACTTGCTCCCAGTGGCCAGTATACATGGTGCCATATTTATAACTGGAAAATACAGTCATTTTTATTTTTAAATGGGAGAAATTTAAAGTGAAGAAAAATTAAGTTTTAATGTTTTTCTCTACTTTCAATTAAGCCAATTAGGTCTTAATGTTTTATGATTCACATTTTGTCACTTTAAACTCCTCACATTTAAACTATGGGTTCTGCTGCATCTTTCCAAGACAGGACTCCACGTACCAGCCTGCACAGGGCCCCAGGAGAAGGCTCCTGTAATCACCAACACCGACACCTGCACAAAGCGCTACATTGCACGGTCAGCATCTCCTGCAGTGCGGGTTATGCAGCATCTTCCCAGGACAGGACTCCTTGCCCCAGCCTGCAGAGGGCCCCAGGAGGCGGCCCCTGCAATCACGACACCTGCACAAAGCGCTACATAGCACGGTTGGCATCTCCCACAGCGCGTGCTCTGTGGCATTCGTTCAGGACAGGACTCCTTGTCCCAGCCTGTACAGGGTCCCAGGAGGCATCCTCTATAATGACAGACACCTGTGCAGACCCATCATCTAAACTGCTCTCCCTCCCCACTACAAACTGTAAGTGGCCAAGTGGGACATGCTGCTGATAACAGCACCCTAGATGTCATCAATGTGTTGATTGAGGAGGTGGAGGGTATTTTGGGCGATGAGTCAACTAAGTTCTAGGGAACTGGTGCGAGGCCCAAAATTACAAATTACTTTAAAGGAAACAGCAAAAAGGATATTACAAGCAAGGAAAAGCCTTGTGGTCTTGTCACTGGGCCGTTGGCAACGACTTAAAAGTGTTGTAGTATGTACAAATACTATTCTGTGAGTCGGTAACCGATTATCGACTCACAAAATAGGGTTTGCGAGTCGCTATTAGGAAAGGGCGTGCCAAGGGCGTCTCTTCCTGATAGCGAGTCTCAGGTTGATGTACGATTGTTTTGCAACAGCAAATGCAGTCGCAAAACAATCACAGTTTACCACCTACTACAAGTAGATGGTAAGCCAGTCGCAAATGGAAGGGGTCCCCACAAGACCCCTTTTCCTTTGTGAATGTTGGCAAAAATATTTTTTAAGACAGGTAGTGGTGAGGGGCATGGCTTGAGCAGCCACAAGATGGCCGCGACCGGCTGAGGCTCCGTGCCGCGAGCGGACCTTTTTTCGTTACGGAGCCGACCTGCTGAGCCTCGAGGGCTATGAACCGGATGCCTTAGCGGAGCGGGCGCGGGGGCACAGGTAGCTTTTTTCGTTTTTTCATTCTTTGCTGCCTTTCGCCTGTTTTCCTCCGCGACCCGCTCCTGTCAGCAGTGCCGGTAGCGCCCGCCATTTTGTGTGCGGCGGGACACTGCCGCTTTATTATGTGAAATTCCCCCGCGTTGCAGTTGGAGCGGTGTGGGGGCTTCAATGCTGTTTTTTGCAACGCTGCTCTCCTTTCCTGATGGATGCTGGATGTTGGAGTGAGGTCTTATGCTGGAGAGGCTGGAGATGTTGACGGATTCCTGTGGAAGGGATGGCATACTGCACTTTCTTAAGCTTCTAAATACACTCCACATGCATCTTGGTGAGGAAATATTTGTGTCTGGGGAATATATTGCCACTGAAGATTTTGCAGCTGCTTGAATATGGTTTTGAGAGACCAGGTGCCCATTAATTATTCCAACAGTCTCCGCCAGTTATTTCCTGATAGAGGCCATTTGTGACCAGTTCTGCCTGCTGCCTGTGTTACGCTCTTCGCAATTGTATGCGGATGGTTCTTGGCCTTGGATTATTAGCTGGTCGGGCTCATTATCATGCAGGCTTTTCCTTCTTAGAGGTCCTCTAACTGGCTTGGCATACCTTCAGTCAGGTGGTGGTTGCTTCTCTGTTTGGCGTTACTCAGTGGGTGCTCTTCTGACGTGTCGTATACTACCTATTGGCGCTGAATCTTGCGAGAAGGCCTTTACTTCATCTTCTGTGCTCCTGGGCTGCCCCTGGACAGCATCTCTTTTTTTTTTTTTTTTCTTTTCGTTCTATGGAGTTTTCCTCCCCCGTTGCACAGAGAGGCTTTTCAGCGAGTATGTCATCTACCCGGAAAGATTCAAATATTGTTGCTTCTTCCAAATGACACAAGAAGGACCCCAACTCTCCTACCAAATCTCCTCTACCCATCACTATGGAGGATCTCATGGAAGAGCTTAAGCTCATCAAGCTTTTTGTGATTGACACTAATGCTACTATTCAAAGGTTAGAGGAGAAAATGGTCCAATTTAGAGAGCTCGGATGTCTGAGGTGGAGCAGAGAATCAGTGACACTCAGGATGTAATTCCTCAAGTTGCAGCTATGTCCAAGGAAATCGCTCTTCTTAAAACGCAGACGGAGGACTTGGAGAATCGTAACAGGAGAAATAATCTCAGAATTTATGGTATTCCTGAGGGTGAGGAGGGTACGGATATGCTCGCCTTTCTGAGAACACACATTCCTAAAATTGTTGGTCTCAAAGATGGCACCACCCTTAATTTGCAAAGTGCACACCACATTGGCCCAAGCTCCAGGGGTCAATCCTCCACCTCAACGGCTGCCCATCCTAGGGGAATATTTGTTTTATTCCTAGAATATACTGAACTCTTAATGGTCCTCTCGGCTGCTAAGCTCAGAAAGCAGATGCTGTGGTCCGGGCAAAAAGTCTTCTTTTCTCAAGATGTGGCACGGGCAACTGCTGCTCGCCATAAGGAGTTCTTGTCTCTTCGCCCTGCTCTCCGATCTATGAATGCTAGATATGGCCTGGTGCATCCCTGTTTTTTCAAGGTTACTTATAAGGAGCGTTCTTTCTCCTTTGATACGCCCTGAGGATCTGCGTCAGTTTATCTCCCGGCATAAAGGTGACGAGATGGACTTTGGTGGCTCCTGAAGAATCATCTGTATTAATTATTTATGATTCTCTTCGTTTACTCTAATGTTCTGACGGTGTTTGTTACCCTCTTTTTGTTGTTGTTACAGTCTTGTTGTTTCTCTTGCAGGTTGCTGGAATAAGTTCACTTTCTATGGTTGCTAAGTCTTACCATTGTCTATGTGTTTCTTCACAGATGTCTCCCTCCCAGAACCAAGCATCTTTCCTGATGTTTCCTTTCCTCATTCCTTCCCATCCTGTTCCTCCTGTTTGCGGTTCTCATGATGTTTGGTAAGTGTCAGTTTCTCCACCGGATACTCTGGTTCAGTCACTGGATTGCTTTCCCTGTTTCTTCATCAGTTTTTCCAGTGTTTTGTCATTGTCCCCTCCCCGCCTGTGCTATTTCTTATTTAGCTCCTTGCTCCGTGTTTTCTTTATTATCCATGTTATGGTCCTAGTTGCGCTGGATGCCTTAGCGGACCTCGTCGTCCATCTCCTCTTGCTGCTCCCCGCCTCCACATGTCATTTCCTTTCCTTTGGTTATGCCTTTCGTTTTTTTTGACTGAAGTCTCTCGACTCTTTGTCAACTTCTCTTTGTGTATCTTTTACTCTCTCTTCTTTCTTTTCTTTCCTTTTCTTTCCCTCTTCTTCTCTCTTTTTCCTCCTTTTGTTTTCCCTGATTTTAGTTTTCTTATCTCTGTCAGCATTTTGGGATATTTTCATTTTTCTTGTTTATCTGACACAGCACTAATTTGTAATCTTTTTTCCTATTGGCTTACATCATTTAGCTTCTTGCAAATCACTTTATCTATTATTGTATTAGTTATTGCATGCTTTCATTCATTTTTATTAATACTTACCAATGTTTTATAATGTATTTGTTACATTTAATGCTCTTCTCTTGCTTATATGACGGATAATGTTCGTATAGTTTCATGGAATGTGAAGGGTCCTACGTAATCCTATTAAGAAGCAGAGAGTGCTTCACACATTTATCTAGGCTAAACTGTAAGATTGCAATGCTTCAAGAGACTCACCTTAACGAAACTGATATCAACTCTCTCAAAAAGCAATGGGTAGGCCAGGTATACTGTTCCCCAGCCAGGGATAGGAGGAATGGAGTTGTGACTTTATTTCATAGGTCCCTTTCCCTCATTCTAAGGGGGGAGGAGAGGGATGCTGATGGTAGATGGCTTCTTTTGCATCTCACCATAAATGGTTCCCCTATCTCTCTTCTTAACATATATGGCCCTACTGGTGTCGATTCCCAATTTTGGCAATCCATGTCCCACACACTCCGTTCCTGTTCTGATGCTAACTTATTAGTGGGTGGGGACTGTAATCAGGTCATGGATCCCTTCACGGACAGAAAATCTACTGCTAGGTATATCCCCAATAAAATGCAAAAAACATTCCTACACACGATTCAATCGAGGGGGTTGGTAGATGCTTGGAGGATTTTTCACCCAGATACCTTAAAATTCACTTTCTTCTCCCCTACTCATAACTCCTCATCCAGAATTGACTACATCTTTTTAAGTCCCCCACTTCTTCCTAACCTAATTAATGCAGAAATTGGGTCCATTCTCATTTCTGATCATGCCCCTGTCCTCATTAATCTTGACCTTCCTTTCGAATCATCTAAACCTCGCAGATGGCGTTTTAACAATTTCCTACTTAAAGATCCCAGCTTCTTGGAGCGTTTCAAGGAATTTTTGCCGGACTTCTTTCTTAGGAACATTACCCCTTATATCTCTTTCCACACTGTTTGGGATGCCTTTAAGGCTGTTGCCAGAGGTTTCATTATTGATTTTGTTGCAGCAAAAAAGAAACAAAGCATTAGAGATTCATCTTCCTTGTTATCCTCTATTAAGCCGGGTCTGGTGGCTCAGTGGACTAATGCATCCACTGCAGGGGCCTGTGTTCGACCTCATGGTCACAGGATCAAATCCCGGCGGGTCCACTCAGCCTTTCATCCAACTGAGGTCGATAAAATGAGTACCATTGAGTTAGGTAACAATAAACATCTGTTATTCAGCGCCAAGATGCCCCGTTAGGGGTGAACGTGCCCTTTACAAATACACATGTTATGTTATGTTATTAAGCAATTGGGAAAATGCTTATTTCTCCGCTAACTAATTCAAGCCAAACAGTGTTTTAATAAAAAATCGACAGAGGAGGCTTCTGGGGTTTTACTTAAAGTCAATTCTAAATTTTATGGTGGCCGTAATAGGGCTGGCAAAATGCTTGCGAACTACCTGAAGGTGAAATCTCAAAGATCCAAAATAACTAACATCATTGATGATCAAGGTGTCAACCACTTGCTAGACAAGGAAATATTAAATTGTTTTACGGATTTTTATAAGAATTGGTACACCCCTGAATCTTCTCCCTCCGAAGAGGCCCTGGATTCTTTTTTTTAAGCTTTACCCCCTCGCTCTTCTCCTGCTCCTGATTGCTCTATATTAATCAAAAGACTTGTCCCTTTCTGAAATTAAAGCAGCTCTAGCTCTACTGCCTAAAGAGAAATCCCCTGGTCCAGTTGGGTTCACGGACGAGTTTTACTCTTGCTTCTCTCCACTTCTCCTTCCTCATCTTCTATCTTTATTCCAAAATTTCATTTCGCTTAAAGAGGCACGTGGCTCTTTTCTTGAAGCCATGATCTGCCTGATTCCTAAAAAGGACAAGGACCCTACTTCTTGTGCTAATTATCGCCCTATTTCTTTAATTAATTTAGATTGCAAGATCTTTGCGAAGGTTCTGGCTATCCGTATTAATAAAGTTATTCCTGACTTGATTGGTTATGAGCAGACAGGCTTTGTCAAAGGCAGAAAGCTGGTGGATAATTCCAGAGCTTTTTTAGATATTATTCACCTTGCCTCTAAGTGTTCCTCCCCTGTTGCAGCGATTACTCTGGACGCGGAGAAGGCTTTTGACCGTATTCATTGGCTTTTTATGATGCGTGCACTCAAATGGCACGGTTTTGGCCCTGGTATCATACCCCTTATTAATCTGATATATTCATCTCCCACTACGTCAGTCTTTGTTAACGGTTTTCAATCTCCTTACTTTACTCTTCAGAGAGGCACCCGCCAAGGCTGCCCACTTTCACCTTTGCTTTTATTCTTTCTCTTGAACCTTTTCTCCACTCCCTTAGACATTCCCCTACTGTTCGAGGATTTACTCAGAAATCATTTGAAATCAAGTTCACGGCCTACGCAGACGATATTTTATTATATTTATCCGATCCCGCCACTTCTCTACCTGCCTTCACTGATCTTTTATCGTCATATGCTAGCTTGTCCGGATATAAGTTAAATTTCTCTAAATCCGAGGTCCTTCCACTTAACTAGTATTGTTTATGAAGTATGTTTGATGGGACTGAATTTAAATGGAACACCAATTATATTACATATTTGGGAATCAAATATTCCTCTTCAATTGCTAGAACGGTTCAGCTTAATATAGATGATGTTCTATTAAAGGTCTCTAGCATGGCAGAAAAATGGTCTCCTTAATTCTTGTCTTGGTGGGGCAGGTTAGACACATCCAAAATGATGATGCTTCCAGTTATTAACTTCTATCTGTCTATGTTATCAGTTCGTCTCCCATTGACATTTTTTAAATCTCTTAACAGCATTCTGAGTAAATTTCTTTGGAACAATCGGAAGGCTCGCATATGTTTATCTGCTTTGTCTGCTCCTAAGGATAGGGAGGGGTTAATTTTCCAAACTTTCGCCAATATCATTCTTCTTTTTTAATTCGTCAAGCTCTGCCATATTTTTCCTCCATAGACGATCCCCCTGTTTCGGTTTGGTATAAATTGGAAGAGTCCACCATTCATCCACTTCCTTTTTCCTCACTAGCCAATTTTTCTCATTCTCCTCGATCATTTAACCTTCCCACTATTTCGCAGCTTATATCGAGTTTTTACCCGGTTCGTAAAAAATCTTTATCTCCTCTCCAGATATTCCTGGACTCTTCTTTATGGCACAATAGGTCCATTAAGATCTCTTAATGGACCTATTTTTTGGAAGGATTGGGTCGCTAAGGGAATTTTACAAGTCAAACACCTCATGCAGAATATGCAATTTTTCTCTGGTTTTGAATTTCAATCTAAGTTTGGTTTACCTGCTACCTCCCTCCTTAAATTTGAATCCCTAAGAATGATTCTAGATCAGCAGTTTTCTCTCATCCATGCAGCTCCCTCTTCCTCTCTGGATCCCCCGTTTGTGCCGCTGCCTACCTCCATGTCTGTCCGAGCTTCCCAAATATATAAGCACCTACATTTCTCTCCTCCCACCCGTACCAAGTGTAAAATTGAACTTTCATGGGAAACGGACCTTCAACGTACTATTTCTACACATACATGGGATTGCATCTGGGAGAGACTGCATCATACTTCTGCTAATGCTAGTATTACACAAACTCTATATTATTTCTATCGAAGACTATTCCTTACCCCCATATCTGTCTCCAAATTTGGTTCTGGCCTATCTCCTAATTGTTGGTCTTGCAGAAACTCTCTTGGCTCATATATGCATTCATTCTTCCTTTGTCCGAATATTTCCACCTTTTGGACTAAGGTTTGTAAATCAATATCTGACATTTTCTCCACAAACTTCCCCTTTGACATATATTCTATATTTTTGGGTAGTAACTCCATACACTGGTTGGGTGCTCGTAAGTTGGGTCTATTTGTTGATTTGTTAATTGCCCTTGTTTTTCAAGTAATTACATCTAATTGGAAGGACTCCTCCAAATTTTCCTTTTCTGCTTGGTGGAATCTCATATGTTATCACCACAGGCTTGATAGACACTTCGCAACAATTAATTCGAAAAGAAGCCTTTTGGTCTCCACTTACTAATTACCTTTCATCATCTGCAGCACGTACTAAGGACAGTAATTTTATCTTTCAACCGCCATGAAAATGTGTTTTAACTGTTCTTGTAATGTATATATTTATTGTTGATATATTGTATTTCAAATCTTCATTCTGGTGCCTGTCAGATAGTTTTTATTAGAGTAACTGAGATCAGGGTTGCGAGCATGTAATGGAAGATCCTGATCAGACCAAGAAGGCGCCATCACCTATAGACGATCGAACAGCACAAGTAGAATTGATTATATATGTTTATCCTGAATGTTTGGCCATTTATGAGCGATATCACTGTAATAGAAGGGGGGGCAGTGACCACAATGCCCTGAAATTCGAGCTCACCGGGCTTGTACTTCCCGACTAGGAAGTCATTAAACCTTGCCTTCTGGATAATGTAGCCCTTTCAAATAATAAAGAGGCTCTACAATGGGAGTATGTGCAGACACAGCTGCATATCCTGAGGCAAGTATACACAAATGTAAGTGACATTATGGGAAAAATGAACCACTTATTAGATGAAGGTGCAACCCCTAGCCAAAAAGTAAAGGTCCTGTTTGTAACTTTCTTGGGATTTGCTCTCAAGAGAAGGAAAATAGTGAAGAGTGGATCTAGGCACCATCCATTGTATAATGCACAGTACAGAATAGCAAAAGCGTCACTCTTGGCTCTTATTAAAGCAAAAGACCAGAGTGGTATCCCAGAGGCACGCAAAAGGTATAAGGAAGAGCTTAAACAAGCTAAAACCTGCTAGGAAGTGGAGGTTTGGGCAGATTTGACACACACGGCCAAAACCATGGACTCCAGGGCATTATGGGGTATTGTAGCACACAGTAGCCGCTCTGCAGTTAGCTCAGTAGTCACGTCAAACCACATAAGTGGGTTGAGCATTTTGCGGAGCAGTACTCTGCAACCAATAATGGGGGCAATGATGACAGGCACAGTGACTATGGCTGTATTTCTGTCCTGGGGCAATTAGAACTCCTAGAGAAATCTAGCTCAGATTCCATTGGGGCATGAAAACCAATTATAGCCAAAAAAGCTTTGGGCCCAGATTGTATTCTCTCTGATCTTTATGCTTTAGAGCCCGATATCTGGGCAACTTATCTAAAACCTTTTTACCAAGGGCCATTTTAAGAGGGGGACCTATACCTGAGTCTTGACATTGTGCAGAGATCGTCCCAATTTACAAGAAAGGACGACCAGATGAACCCGAGAACTACAGACCCATCAGTCAAATCGACGGCCTCCAGATGATTTCCTGACGGAGATGTTAGGCAAACTAACTGACTGGGTACTAACAAACAACATGCTCTTAGACTTGCAAGTAGGGTTTAGGCCAAAAACTAGCACTCTTGATCAAACTTTGGGATTTAATATAATCTATTGGAAAACTGTTTTACTAGGAAAAGGCCATCTTTATGTTATTTTTGTAGATCTAAAATCTTTTTTCGATATGGTCCCAAGATGTAAACTGTGGAAAGTCTTGGGAAGTATGGGAGTACCAGCAAACATATATATTCTTATAAAAATTCATGAGAATAGCTAAGCATGCGTCAGACATGGGAAGAATAGGGAGCTATCTGATCCATTTAGGATTGAGAGGGGAGTGCAGTAGGGCTGCGTTCTAGCCCCGATCCTCTTCTCCCTGTTCATTAATGGCACAGCAGAGGCCCTACATTTTCAAAATAATGATGCCCCTAAAATTGACACTTTGAAAATACCTACATTTTTATTTGCAGACAACACTTTCCTTATCTCGAAAACTCCAAGCAGTCTGCAAGCAACTTTAAATCATTTGTAGCTGTTTTGTGAAGACCACGGCCTAGAGCTGAACATAAGCAAGATCAAATATATGGTGCTTAACTCTTGTAGGTCAACCCAAACAAGATTACTGGCTCACAAGACACCTCTAAACCTAGTGTATGATTTATTTTCTTTTGGGGTGACCTTGTCCCATAACCTTAGCTGAAAGGCTGAGGTAAGCAAGAGTGCTCTTAAGCTGTAACAGGAGACTGGGGCACTTTTTCTGTATCTCTTGCAGATCTCCTTGGCCCATGTCTTTTTTAAACATTTTATTAATGGGCTGTCAAGAATTCCAAGGGTAAGCAGCACTTACTTACTAGGTCAAGTTGATAGTTGGTTGCACAGGGCAGCATCTGTAGCAGGTCTGCTTCGGAATGGGGTTCAGTATTTGATGCAAAGTCTGCGTTGGTGGAAGAAACATTTGGTGCAATGTAGGCAGAGAAAGATTTAGGACCAGTCATGGCTTGCCTCAATACCTGATATCACTTCCCTGACACATCTTGTCCAGTTATGTTGTTGTTTTCTAATTGACCCCTGTGGGACCTGGCCCTTTTTTCAGGGTTATCCCCAAACCTTTTGCCTTCTTCCTCCTATTTTTCTGACCTGTATTTGTTGGCTTTAGGACTCTGGGCACTTTACCACTGCTAACCAGTGCTAAAGTGAATATACTCACTGTCTAAATTGTATTGGTGATTGGCTTATCCATGATTAGCATTTTTGATTTACTAATCAGTCTCCAGTAAAGTCCACCACATGTGCCCAGGCCTGTAAATCAAATGCTTCTAGTGGGCCTGAAGCACTGATTGTTCCACCCTCATAAGTAGTCCTGCAAACACTCTCAGGCCTGCCACTGCAGTGTCTGTGAGTGCAGTTTTAAACTGCCATTTCGACCTGGCAAGTGCACCAACTTGCCTGGCCCAAACCTTCCCTTTTACTATATGTAAGTCACCCCTCAGGTAGGCCCAAGGCAGCCCCATGGCAGGTTGCAGTGTATTTAAGAGGTTGGGTATGTACTGGTGTGTTTTACATGTCCTAACAGTGAAATACTGCTAACTTTGTTTTTCACTATTGCACCCTCCCATAGGGTAACATTGGGAATGCCAGGAAGAAGAGCTGGATGCTGTAGGAGGGACTGCCACTGTGCCTGTTGCTTTGTTGTGCTGGCCTGCTGCTTATAGTTTCTGTCCTGGGAATGAAAGGATAGGACTTTGCTTTCTACATCCTGCTTCCAAGGTTCCCCAAGGGCTTGTGTGTGCTTGCCTCTGTTAAGAAGCCTCGGGGCCATCATGGACTTCACCTGCCAGTGCCTGGGCTGTTCTGCTGAGAGTCCTGCCTTGCCAAGTGGTGCCAAAATTCAGTTCCTGGGCCCTTGGGAGTGTAGGCTCGTAATCTTAAGGAGAAAACCATGCATCGATCCTCAGCACCTGTTTTCTCAACTCATCACTGCAAAAGATCGACACATTGCCCCGAGTCCCGAGCACCGTGTCACGTCCGTTCATCCGCTCCTACTCCGACGCGCCACCTGCTTGCAGCTGAAGAATGGACACAGTGCCTGCATCGCTGCAGTTGCATCGGTGCAGCACATCTGAGTTTTCAACGCTTCGTCCCTTGATGCCGAGTCTTCATTGACACCACACGGCAGTAAGGAACCGAGGTCGTGTATCTGGAAATCGACGCATCACCTCCCCTGTTAGTAAGGAACCGACGCATCACCTCCTCCGCCAGTAAGGAACTGATGCATCACCTCCACTGCCTAACAGTAAGGAACCGATGCATCACCTCCCCTGCCAGCAAGGAACCAACACATCACCTTCCCTTTCTAGTATGTAATCAACGTTGCTTTTCCGGTGCCTCATGTCCCCTGCGCCCTGCACCATCTTTGATTTTTGATACATCTAAGGTACTTTGTGCTAAAACTAACGCATCTACTGATTTCTATGGACTAAACTTAATCTTTTAAAAGTGATATTTTGTCTTATGTATGTTGGATAATTGTTGCTTTGGTCTTGTTTTATTCTGATGAATATTGGCTATTTTTCTAAACTGGTGTGGACTCCTTTTGTAGTGTTTTCACTGTATTGGTGAGTGTGTGTGTGTGTGTACAAATGCTTTACACATTGCCTCTGAGATAAGCCTTACTGCTTGTGCCAAGCTACCACAGGGGTGAGCAGGGGTTATCTTAGCTTTGTGACTCCCTTACCCTGACTAGTGTGAGGATCCCTACTTGAACAGGGTGCAAACCAGTGACCCCATTTCTTACAACCCCCTGCACTTTTTAATTCAAAGTTAACCAGACAGTACAGCTGTCTGGTTGGAAAGACACATTGTGGACATTTTGAAGGCTTACCTAGGAATCCGTTCCACCCAATGCTTTTCCTTGGCTTTGTGTTTTGTCATTCACATTTGTTTGCTTCCTGTTCGCTGGCTTTATTTGTTTTAACCCATCCATCATGTATTTATCCCTACCGTGGAGCATAGTCTGTTTACCACCTCTCTGATTGGCTCCTTCTGTTCTTCAACAAGTGCTCTCTTTTCAGAAACTCTTTTTTTCCATTTCATGAAGCTTTCCATGAAGGTACATGTGTTTTTCAGATGTTTTGCTTGTATGCTTCTCTTCGCTCCCCCTCCATCCTTCTCCGGATTGCTCTCAAGCACTATGTGCACATGTGGACCTCTTTCAAAGCCTGGAATGTAAGATCTGAGCTTATCAAGCTCACAAGGCAGACATGGTTGCGAATGTTGCCCATTACTAACGTGCTTTCTGCACCATGTGAAGACACAATTTTAATAGCCAAACACAAAGGATTTTTTACAGTAAGCTTATAAGGCAGCTCATAAAAAATTTGCTTTTATTTTACTGTTATTGAGGATGACGGGTGTTGGCTACCCTTGGCCATGCAGAATTGCCTGTGAACACAACTTCAGGTTTCAAGTTACCTCCTGTCTCTTGTGTTGAGGGTGCTGTGAGATACACATTACAGTGGGGCAGAGTCTGGGGGTCTTTGGCTCCTTAACTTCATGTGACACATTGGTGTTACGGAGACCTGCCTGCACAATCATTAATGGCTTTTTTGCTCTTTCTATGGCAGCACACATAGGAAAAGCTAAAACAAGGAGAAATAAAAGCATTTCTCCTCGTGCACCATTCTAACACCTGCTCTTGCATCGCATTAGTTTTTGGCACTGCCACAGATTTACACCTCTTCGTAAATCTGGGGCAGCGTCAAAAAGCATTGAGTGTTGTGGTTGAATACCCACAGCAACACCCATTGCACACCCCTTTGCCGCAGAGGACTGCGGCGGAAAGGGGCATATATACAAGGTGGCGTTAAGCCACGCTAAGTGGCTTAGCACCACCTTGCAAATATTGAAAATGGTGCTACACCACCAGAGCGTCAAAATAAGTGAGGCTCCGGTGGTGGTAGGGACTTGTAAATATGCCCCTTGGTTTCAGGCTGGTTATCTCCTTCTGTAAACACAGGCTTCTAGTGTTCTGCACTGAGCCATGAAACTATAGATCTAAAAGTGCATGAAACATCACATCCAGCCTCCCGGCTGTGTTATATTGACAGATTTAAAGGGCTGGTCTGCCTGGCATGTGGCAGCTGCCTGTGGGCTGCAGAGAGTGGCTATAAGACCCTGCCTGATGCCGATAGGATGTTGTATTTTAATGACAGGACAATAAGTAGTGAACGGGGAAGAAAAAAAGGGTAAGTTAGAGCCACAGGCTGACACTGTAAGGGTGTCATCCACACAGCTGTTGCTGTTTTATTCCCTTCTCTGGGAGAGGTACAGTGCATAAGAGACACCCTGGGCACATTTATGTCACCTCCAGATCCAGATGAGTCATCATGGTATGAACAAAAACGTGCGTCTCCCAGACATATTAACTATAACTTGCCCTTCCTCCATACACTGGCTATACCCTTGCACATTATATAAATAATAGCATGTGAAATCTTAGCAGTCATAATAAGACTTATGACATCTGAAAGTACATAATTTCTCAGAACACAGTGCACGGTAGAGTGGCAAGCTATAGTTAATGTAGTGTGGTAATTGATGGAAGAAGAATGTGTATGGAGTTGCGTAACATATATTCAATTTAAGGTCATGATTAAATTCTAAATGTAAGTTCTAGGTAGTGTTGCATAAACTAGAAATTTAAGTTATAACTTTATATTTTCTCCAGGTTATAAAGTTTAAGTTGGGTTTGTATATAAAGAATAAATAAGGTTTTACTAACTATAACTTAGTTTTAATCTTTCTTTTTTTCATTAAATGTAAATGCTTTTTATTTTTTAATAAAAATGTGTTTCAAATCATAGTGTCCAGAGTCATTTAATTGAGTGGTGTTAAGTGCAGTGTCATAGAGTATAATAAAACAGTGTTGTACAGTGTAGTGTCATAGAGTCTAGTATTGTGGAATGCAGTGCAGTAGAGTGCAGTATAGTGGAGTGGTGCTGCATATATTGGAGTAAAGTGTTATATGGTGGAGTGGACTGATGTGTCGTATAGTAGAGTGGAGTACTGGAAAGTGTAGTAGCGTGTTGTACAGTGGAGTGCTGTGTCGTACAATACAGTTGAATCTTGTACAGTGGAGTATCGTCGACTGTAGTGTTGTCGAGTGGAGTGGAATGTTGTTGAGTGGCATAGAGTGAGTAGAGTGTCATAGAATGGCATAGAGTGTAGTAGAGTGTTGTACAGTGTAGTGTAGGAGCATACATTGTAGTACAGTGTTGTACAGTGGCATACTGTGTAGTAGATTGCAGATTTCTAACGTACAGTAGAGTGTAGTCGAGTGGAGTGGCATAGCGTAGAGTGGAAATATAGTGGAGTGGTGTCTCGTATAATACAGCTCTGTGTAGTGCAGTGTGGTGGTGCAGCTTATAGTGGAGTAAAGTGTTATAGAGTGGAGTGGTATATCATAGAGTGGAGTGGTATGCTCTGTTGTAGAGTGTGTGAAACTATTGTAGAGTAGAGTACAGTGTAGTGACACAGAGTTTAGTATAATGTTGTACAGTGGAGTAAGGTAGAGTAGATGAGAGTTAGTACATTGTGCTACAGAGGAGTGGCAAATTCTGTTGTAGAGTGTAGTGTCATACAGTACAGTTGAGTGGAACAGTGTACAGTGCAGTGGCATACAGTGTAATAGTGTAGAGTGGAGTGGCAGCCAATGGAATAGCATTCAGTGTAGTGGCGTACAGAGGAGTGGCGTATACTGGAGTGGCGTAAAGTGGAGTAGCGTACAACAGAGTTGTGTATAGTGGAGCATCCTTAACTGGATTGGCATACAGCAGAGTGGGGTAGAGTGGAATAGTATACGGTGGAGTGGGGACAACGGACTAGCACACAGTGGAATGCCATAAAGTGGAATAGCGTATAGTTGAGTGGTGTACAGTGGAGTGGCGTGCAGTGGAGTGACATACAGTGGAATAGTATAGATTGGAGTGGCATACAGTACACTGCCATAGAGTGGAATAGCGTAGAGTGGAGCAGTTTACAGTTGAGAGGCGTACACTGTAGTGGCATACACTGGAGTGACGTACAGTAGATTAGTGTACAGTGAAAAAGCATACAGTGGAGTGGCGTAGGGTGGGGCTGCATATAGTTGAATCGCGTACAGTAGATTGGATAGAGTGGAGTAGTGTGCAGTGGCGTGTCATAGACTAGAGTGGCACACAGTGGATTAGCGTACAGTGGAGTGGCATACAGTGGAATACCATAAAGTTGAGTGGCATACAGGGGAGCAGTTTAGAGTGGAGGGGCATAGAGTGGAGTGGCGTAGAATGAAGTGAGGTAAAGTGGAGTGGTATATAGTGGAATAGTGCACACTGGAGTGGCGTACAGGGAAGTGGTATAGAGTATAGTGGAATAGCATACAGTAGACTTGCAATACACTGAAATACCGTACAGCAGAGTGGCGTACACTAGAGTGGGGTAGAGTGGAATAGCGTACAGTGGAGTAGCTTAGAGTGCAGTGGCGTAAAGTGGAGCGGCTTACAGTGGGGTGAGGTACAGTGTAGTGGCATACAGTAGAATAGTGTAGAGTGGACTGGCATGGAGTGGAATAGCTTATAGTTGAGTGTTGTACAATGGAGTAGCGTACAGTAGAATGATGTAGACTGGAGTGGAATACTGTGAGATAGCATACAATAGAGTAGCATACACAGAAATAGCATACAGTGGAGTGGGGTAGAGTGGAGTGGCATGGAGTCGAATAGCATAGATCTGAGTGACACAGAGTATAGTTGTGTACAGTGGAATACTGTATAGAAGAATGGCATAGAGTGGAGTGAGATACAGTTGAGTGGCGTGGAGTGGTGTACAGTAGAATAGCATACAGTGGCGTGGCGAAGAGCGGAGTGGCATAGAATGCAGTGTGGCAGAGTTTAATAGCATGCAGTGGAGTAGCGTAGAGTGTAGTGGTGCAGAGTGCAGCGGTGTACAATGGAGTGAGGTACATTACAGTGGCATACAATAAAATAGCCTAGAGTGGAGTGTGGTAGAGTTGAGTGGCATAGAGTGGAATAGTGTATAGTGGAGTGGTGTGCCATGGAGTGGCGTAGAGTGGATTGTCATAAAGTGGAGTGGCGGAGAGTAAAATAGTATAAATTGGAGTGGCTTAGAGTGGAGTGGTATAGATGGAATAACGTAGAGTGGAGTGGCAAGAATAGAGTTGTGTAGAGGGGAGCAGCATAGAGTGGAGCAGCATAGAGTGGAGCAGTGCACAGTGGAGTAGTATAAACTGAAGTGGCATAGAGTTGAATGGCATACAATGGAGTGGAGTAGAGAAGAGTGGCATAGAGTGGAGTGGGGTAAAGTAGAGTGGCGTAAACTTTAGTGGTGTACAGTGGGGTGGCATATAAAAGAATAGCGTACAGTAGAGTGGCATACAGTGGATTGGCGAACAGTGGAGTGTGGTGGAATGGACTGGCCAATAGTCGAAAAGCACTGAGTGGGGTGGGGTAGAGTGGAGTGACTTAGAGTGACATGGTGTAAAAGTGTAGTGGTGCAGAGTAGACTAGTGTAGAGTGGAGTGAGGTACAGTGTTGTGGCTTACAGTTGAATAGCGTAAAGTGCAGTCGAGTAGAGTTGAGTAGTGTGTAGTGTAATGGCATACAGTGGAATAGCGTACACTTGAGTGGGGTAGAGTGGAGTAGCATAGAGTGGAGTGGTGTAGAGTGGAATAGCATAGAGTAGAGAGGCGTATGCTGGAGTAACAGAGTGCAGTGTTTTAAAGTGGAGTGAGGGACGTTGTAGTGACGTACAGTGGGGAAAAGCGTAGCTTGGAGTAGCTTACAGTGGAGTTTCATAGAGTGGAGTGTTGTAGAGTGGAATTCCGTAGAGTGGAGTGTTGTAGAGTGGAGTGGGGTAGAGTTTAATGTGGTAGACTGTAGTGGCATACACTGTAATAGTGTACTGTGGAGTGGTGTAGAGTGGAGTGTTGTAGAGTGGAGTGGTGTGTAGTGGAATAGCATAAAGTGTAGTGAAGTAGAGTGAAGTAGAGTGTAGTGGAAAAACAGTGGAGTAGCGTACAGTGGAGTGGTGTAGAGCGGAATAACATTGAGTTTACGGGTGCACAGCGTAGTGATGTAGAGTAGAGTGGCATACAATTTATTAGCGTAGAGTACAATTTCATAGAGTGGAGTGTCATACAGTGAATAAGCATAGAATGAAGTAGCGTGGAGTGTAGTGACAGAGTGGAGTGGTGCAGAGTGTAGTGTTGCAGAGTGCAGTTGCGTACAGTGGATTAGCATTTAGTGGAGTATAGAGTGGAGGGGTGTACATTGGAGTGGTGTACACTGGAGTGTCATAGAACGGATTGGAGAAGAGTGCAATAGTGTAGAGTGGAGTGACGTAAAGTGAAGTGGATTAGAGTGGAATGGTGTAGAGTGGATTAGCGTAGAGTGGAGTAGCATATAATGAAGTGACGTGGAGTGGCATAGAGTGGAGTGGCAAGAGTGGAGTGGCACAGAGTGGAGTGTGGTAATTGAAACAGACGTAGTGTGGAAGTGTGTGAACACATGGACATGTAATGTGTCAGGAATATACATTATGACGTGTAAATGGTCATTTTTGGTAGAATGTGTGAATATTGTAGTGTTAAATTACAAGTTTGGAAATCCTTAGCTATATGTTGTGCTGTGGTATACCATAGCAAGTTTGCGGTACGCGTGGATGAAAAGGGCAGTATGTAACTGGATAATGGCTGTGGTTACCAAAGGTAAAAGGCAGCCCTGAGATTTTAGCACAGTCTGACTGCATTCTGCATTTTGCTGCGTTCTGTGTTACAGTCTTAGATATAGGTAAGTAGTAGATTTTATTATTGTCACCATCTATTACCAGTTAATTAAAGTGGCAATAGGTAGAGAAATGTATTTATAATTGTCCATATATTTTTACAGCAGTTTAGGGTTAACTGTGCTTTTAAAAAAATATATTTTTAAGTAGCATGGTAATTACCTTCTCGCTGTTGCCAATAGGTAGTTATAGTTAGGAACTAGTTTCCACAGGAAAAGCATTTTTTGACTAGCTTATAAATTTGGCATATGTATATATGTATGTATGTATGCATTGTAGTTGACACATTTCGGCAGATCCAACTGCCTTTCTCACAATACGTAGGCGCCATTTTCGTTTCTATTTACATTCAGCCGTGTGTTACGTGCACAGCGGCATAAACATGAAAGAAATATTCTTCTATCATTGGCATTCTTTCAAAAGTGCTTTCCATGCTCAATATTTCATAAAAACTAAAAAACACCAAAAGTGCATGACAATAGTTTATTATATGGCAATGTGATTTTTGATCTATAACACATCATTTTTCTCCACAATGCACATCAATTCATTCTGAAATTGTGTTACAAGTGGCCCTCTCCCTAGTGGGTTTAGGTCACAAATCAATGTAAGACAATATAGACAATAAAGAATTGATAAATGTGTGGGCTGACATGAGGGAAAACAATACAAAACATTCAAAATTCAGATACTTAATTGCACAGACTACTTCATTGCCATGTAAACATTAACACTAACATGTGCACAATAAAATAATAACTGGTTTTACTTTTACGGCACTTAAAGTATCATTCCCTAGTTGGCATGCATCATTGCATTATTAAGTATAAGAATGTATCTGTACCCCAAGTGGGTTCCCATACTCATTGGTATATCTATTCTTGTTTTCAAAATTATCCCCTAAGCACATTGTTCTGCATATATATCTACATTGTGTAAAAACCATCACATTACATTGCTTAAACCGTGATTATGTATTTCGCTCCATGTCATTGGAACTAAATCTCTCTATAAAAAAAACCCAAATGTAAGTACCAAATTAGTGTATGCTAAATTATGTCTAAAAATGTTATTCTGTGTCTATGAATGGCTGATTACAGAGGAGAAGAGGTCAACATTTATTTAATCACACATGGACATGTAATTCCTCATCAGTGTTAAGTCCTATCAGTATCTTACTGTTAAGGATGATTATATATCTGGACTCAAGTCTCCATAACTGGAGTTCCCTGTTTCCTCCTCTGATGTTTTTTGGCACTGAATCTATTACAAAATAGACCAGATCTGCATCATTGCCATTGTAAATTTAATAAATATGGCGAGCAACTGGATAGGTCCTGTCTTCATTGCTTACAGCTCTTAGATGTTGCAGAATTCACACATTTACCTTATGTATTGTGCTGCCAAAGTATACCTTAGGGCATGTGCACTGCAGAATATATACTACATAGTCACTTCACTCCTGCAGTTATATGCACTGTATATCAGGAGTGAGGTGTTCATCAATGGCGAAGTAAATTCTTTGGCATTGACTCCATGCCTGCATGCCTTACACTTATGGCAACGCTGGAACCCAGGGTTCCCTTTAAACCACATCTCTGGTTTGTTAATTTCTGGGCTACTCACCACTAGTTCTTGCCACATTGATTTTGTGCATCTTAAGGTGAGTAGTGGTATATTTGGTACAGTATGACCTATCACTGGATTGCTCTTGATAAGATGCCAATGCCTCGCTAAGATTCCCCTCATTTTTTGATGATGTGTGTTGAACCATGTGATCATTCTTAACTCTATGGTTTCATCTACTATCTTGTCTACTCTGGCAAACAACATTTCCTTCTTCTTTAGATTAGCCTTTCCTCTTGGCACTCTCTACCACCGCATGACTGTAGCCGCTCGCTAGGAATCTTTCTTGTAACTCTTTCTGGGCCTCCCCCAATGTGTTTCCATCACAACCGTTATGCTTCATATGGAGGTTTTCTGCACATGGCATACTATTTTGAATTTTTTTCTAGGGTGGAAGCTACTTGGGTGGAGGATGGAATTCCCTGCTGTTGGCTTCCTGTATGTCTTGATGTGGATTTTTGTTGTCTTTCACAAAGATAACCAGATCTAAAAAATGAATTTCTGTGGTGCTGTCAGTTGTGAAGCTAAGGTTCAGATCATCTATAAAATGAGTCCAGAGGACTATGTTTTCAGACCATTCCGTGGCATAATCAACAGCAAGCATCTGTCCTGCCACTGGCCCATATGCAAATTAGCATAGCTGGGGGCGAAGCAGGTGCCCACAGCAGTGCCTCTAACCTGCCTATATGTGTCTTTGCCGAATAGAAAGAAGTAATTATGTAAACACCACTGTGTAATTTCCAAGAGCATAGGAGTCTTCCCGGGTGATGTTGTGGATTCACTGTATATATATATATATATATATATATATATATATATATATATATATATATATATATGAATCAACAAGATGCCCTGAGCATCGAGGAAGCACTCGACAGTGCCCTGCCCTCCGGCTCTATGCTCCAGACTGCCTTCACGTTCCACTTGAATAATTGTGCCGACGCGTTTCAAGGTGTGACCCTCTTCTTCCTGGGCTGCTTAAATGACACTCAAATCTCGCATTCCTCATTTCCGGCTCTTTTTATTGTTACAAGCCCCCCAGTGACCATAGCTGAGTGCAATGTCATTCCGGTGATTTATGGGACTTGAAGTCCATGATGCGAGCTAAAATTATTCTTTGAGTAAGTTCAAGTGTCCATTTAAAAAATTATGCTTGTATTACATGCCTATAGTAGGTGGTGTCACGTTGAGCAGGCTGATTTCCATGAGGAGCACTGTGCCGCTCAGTCCCAAACAGTATGAGACAACAGCCTCGCTCAGCTGGCGATAACGTTTCTCTCCCCAGCAGGCGATGGTGCTTCCCCCACGGCCGGGCCAGCGTGCAAATATATATATATATAATCTACTGGCGGTCGCCAGTAGATAGTTATAGTTAGGACCTATTTTCCATAGGAAATTCACAACATTCTATTTCAAATAACTTTGGCGCCGGTTGACGAATCTTCGCGAAATTCTCAAAACTCGTGGGGTGCTCTGGTCCGCACCTATCCTGAAAGTTTCGGGGTGATTCGGCAAGTGGGGGCCGAGAAAAAAGGGGGGTCCCAAAACGTGTTTTCCCCATGCAATTTTCCATAGGAAACTTTAGACACGGCTACAGCCCGAACTGCTGAACGGAATTTTTGGCAAAGAGGTAGTTCTTGGTTAAGAAAGAACCCTTTTTGTTAAATGGTGTAAATCCATTCAGTAGTTGCTGAGAAAATCAAAAGTAAAAACACATATATATCTATGGCAGCGGAGGATCCGCGCACCCTCCCGATCACGAGCTGTATGCTAATTGGCTGTCAACACTCCAAACCAGGAAGTGTTGGCAGCCATCTTGTGCCTCGGCAGAACCGAGGCACAAGAAATCAGAGAAACAAGAGCGCAAAACGCAAAAAGGGGGCAGGGTAGAAACACCCTGACCCCCTAGGCCTGCTTCGGGGGTCCCACAAGGACCCCCAGGGCCCCCCCCCAAAAATGTTTTTTTTAAATCAGCAAAATCCACGCAGGGTGCGCGGATCCAGCCGAGGGAAAAAAAAATGAAGCGCGGGCTCCCGCGCTTCGTTAATATTCAGCCCCCGGGTGGGCCAAATCCCGGGGGCAATTATAATATTGGGATGGGGGGCCCAAAGGGGCCCCCCAGCCCCGGGGACCGCCACCCCCTGGGGCTTTAAATGAATAATGGTGTAGCGGGGGCACACGGCCCCCGCTGCCCCGGGGACCGCCACCCCCGGGGCTTTTTTTTAAATAATGCAACCTGTGTGGGGGGGCTTGAGCCCCCCCACACGCCCCGGGGACCACCACCTCCCAGGGGCACTAAATAGTGACATTGGGGGGTCCGTTATGGACCCCCAAGCCCCGGGGAACTACCCCCGGAGCTTTGAAAATGTTGGGAGGTGGGCCGCGCGGCCCCCCTCGTGGAGCCCTTGATGGCCCTGGGGACCGCCACCCCCAGGGCCAGCTCCTGCAGTGTCCCGGGGTGCCCACCCCCGGGACACTGTAGTTTGCTATGGCAGGGCGGGAGCCTCGCGGCTCCCGCCCTGCCATAGCAAACTGCTTTGGTTTTTGGAAGAGAGAGCAGGAAACCTGCTCTCTCTTCCAAAAACCAAAGACGATTGCTTTTCCACACGGGGAGCTGCATCTTAGCAGCTCCCCATGTGGAAAAGCAATGCCGGCTCCCGAGGGACGCGGGGAGCCGGCGGGACCGTGGGGGGATTGGGGTCCCCCCCACGGTCCCCAACGGAGAGGGCCAGCCCCGGGGGATGGGGTCCCCGGGGCTACAAGTGGCCCAGGAGGGGGGCCACGCGGCCCCCTTCCCCAAAATTTACAGAAAAAAAAAATGTACTTAAAAAAACAAAGGCCGGCCCCGGGGGATGGCGTCCCCGGGGCCATAAGTGGCCTGAGGAGGGGGGCAACGCAGCCCCCCTCCAAAACATTAAAAAAAAAAAAAAGGTCCATGCCCTGGGGGATGGGGTCCCCGGGGTCGATTAAGGCCTCGGGAGGGGGGCCACGCGGCCCCCTTCCAAATTTTATTTAAAAAAATAAATAGGGGCAGGCCCTGGGGAATGGGGTCCCCAGGGCCAATAAATTAGAAAAGAAGGGGGGCCACACAGCCCCCTTCTTAAAAAAATAATAATAAATACCGGCATCGCGCCGGAGGCCACGCCCCTCCATGCAGCACTCTGCAAACGCGCCCCTGGCGCGTTTGCAGATGGGGAACGATTCCCCTTGAATACTGGGGTCCCTGGGGCCAACTAGCCCACCAGGAACCTCCAGTATGTGCCAGGGGCTGCGTTGCAGAGAGGTGTTCTGAGGCCACGCCCCTTTACACCTCTCTGCAACGCAGCTCTGTGGCGCTTAATGGAGGTAGCTGGTGGGCTAGTTGCACCCCAGGGACCCTCAGGATTCAAGGGGAGTTAATCCCCCAACTTAAAACGCGCCAAGGGGCGCGTTTGCACAGTGGTGAAGGGAGGGGGCGGGGCCTGAGGTGACATGTGTGCAAACACGCCCTGTGGCGCGTTTTAATTTGGGGGATTCACTCCCCTTGAATCCTGAGGGTCACTGGGGTGCAACTAGCCCACCAGCTACCTCCATTAAGCACCACAGAGCTGCGTTGCAGAGAGGTGTAAAAAGGGGCGTGGCCTCTGACCACCTCTCTGCAACGCAGGCCTGTGGCACTTACTGGAAGTACCTGGTGGGCTAGTTGGGCCCCAGGGACACTCAGAATTCAAGGTGACCTAATACCCCAACTTAAATCGCGCCACAGGGCGCGTTTGCACAGTGGTGAAGGGAGGGGGCGGGGACTCAGGTGACATGTGTGCAAACACGCCCTGTGGCACATTTTAAGTTGGGGAATTAATTCCCCTTGAATCCTGAGGGACCCTGGGGGCCAACTAGCCCACCAGGTACCTCCAGTGCGTGCCACAGGGCTGCGTTGCAGAGAGGTGGTCCAGGCCATGCCCCTTTTTACACCTCTGTGCAACGCAATTCTGTGTCGCTTACTGTAGGTAGCTAGTGGGCTAGTTGGACCCCAGGGACCCTCAGGATTCAAGGGGACTTAATCTCCCAACTTAAAACGGCCACAGGGCTTGTTTGCACACATGTCACCTCAGGCCCCCCCCTCCCTTCACCACTGTGCAAACGCGCCCCGGGGTGCGTTTTAAGAGGAAGTTTTAATCCCCCTGCCCTATTATGTACTAGGGCCTTACAGAGGAGGTCATGCTAATCACAGGGGTACCCCAACGCATAGTGTTCCCTAGTGTATGTAGGTGTTTTCACTGTATTCTAAGTGTCTTTTAGCATAGCACTGGCTCTAGGCCTGGTTAGTCCGAGTCAGTTACCACCAGTACCCGTCTGAAAAAGTTGTGGGCACAGGATGATTTTGCAACAAGGCCTCTTTCTGCTTCTCTGTTGGTTCTTTCTGCACATGTCTTGCTTCTTCCTGCTCTTTTCTTCGTCTTTGTGGACTTCTGTTGCTTCTTTCTGCATTTCTTTTGCTTCTTTCTGTGCGTTTTTTCTTCTTTCTTCACATGTCCTACCTCTGTAGGCATAGTTAGAAACTAGCATTTAAAAACCTTTGAAATTCACTTAAAAACCATAGGTTTCAGGCACGTTATAGTTAGAAATTAGCATTTAAAAAACCTTTGAAATTCACTGAAAAAACCATAGGTTTCAGACACCTTATAGTTAGAAATTAGCATTTAAAAAACCTTTGAAATTCACTGAAAAAACCATAGGTTTCAGGCACGTTATAGTTAGAAATTAGCATTTAAAAAACCTTAGAAATTCACTGAAAAAACCATAGGTTTTAGGGACAGTTATAGTTAGTTGGACATTTCACTCGTACAAAACCATAGAAATTCCCCCGTTATAGTTAGTTCAGCTAACTATAACTCGCGCCCTGCAATGCACTGCTGATGACGTCACATATTACATCACTCATGACATGGTCAGTGACATCACTGATGACATCACTGATGACATCTCAAATGACATCACTGATGACATCATCCATGTGATAATTTGATGCATCTTCTCACACCCTAATATAACTTTTGATACACCCACTGTAAATTACAGACTGCCATTGTCAAAACCATAGACACTCCAACACCAATAACTACATACACACTCACTGATTCTTAGGTCTACACACACATCCACTCACTCACCCGTACAGTCACTCATACTTACGGTCACTCAGTACAGGACTATCATATGCACTCATACACCTATATAGACACTCACACACCGTCACTCATCCATAGAGGTACTCACACACCTAGTCAGTCATACAAATAATTAATCACACTGCCATTTAGTCACCTATATAGTTATACACACACCAGCTCACTTACTCATACAAATACTAGCACATTCTTACGCTCTTATACAATCACTGATACAAGTACACACTCATCCATACAGCCACTCTCACAATCACACACTCTCACTTATACCCATTTATATACTCCAACACACATATATACTGCCTTTCACATATGTAGTTACTCACATATGTACCACTGAGATATACATTCACTCACTAACACACCCATACACACACTCACCCACCCATACAGTCCATCACAGATGCACTCTTGAAACCATGCACCCAGTGAATCACCCACTCACACATCTATGCACAGAGTCACACACACCCCACCCACACAAACACTCAGGCACCCAAACAGATACTCAGACAACCAATCAATAACCCATGTAGACACTCATGTAGCTATTCGCAAACCCATGCAGCCGCTTACACACCAACAGACAGACGGATACA